>BRDA01068607.1:5123-21108 GCA_036984385.1 Crenuchus spilurus
TTTTTTTTTTTTTTTTTTTTTTTTTTTTGTTAATTTGATTTGAGCTGTGTGTCTTTCTAAGGTCATGATAAGTATCATTTTCAAGTATTAAAGGTCTAAAAAGCCAAATGTGCATTCACAAAAATGCTACTTTTATTCATTGCCACTGGCTGACAAACCACAGTGTTTGCCGGGTGTTTTCCTAATACTTTTATATTTCCTATAATGATTAATACTTTTATATTTCCTATAATGATTAATACTTTTATATTTCCTATAATGATTAATACTTTTATATTTCCTATAATGATTAATACTTTAGTAAATTCAAAAGTTGCTTATCAAGCCCTTGACTAGCTGGATCAGGGAGCTGTGGTAAAAATAATGTGCAAAGCATCTTGTTCCCAGAACGAGGCTTTTCACAGATTACTGGATGATATTCATCTGAAACAGTATGAGTAACAGACCTAAACGTAGGAAGTCAAACACTCTGTGCATGGTGTGTTTCCTATTAGCAGCGTGATCCTCCAGTCTCAGCACGAGAATCTGCTCTCGGCTAAAGACGCTCAGCCAGTCGAGGAGATAGACCACGTACAACCCCACCTGCAGCCTCACCTGCACAAAACCACAGATTTAACTGTGACATCACTGCATCACAACCTACTGAGTTACGTCAGCTCCACAATGTCCACACAATATTTAGACATCTCAACTTTTTTCTCAAAATTCACACAAGTACACTTTGCTGAAATGTTGCAAAACAAATTGCATGAATTTCTGATATAAAGGAGCTGTGCATTAACCTTTACAAATACAGTTTTTATTGTCAAGTAATTGTACATATCTAGTGAAATGCTTACACATTGAATTACAATTGATTTGCACAACCACTCAAATGTTTGGGGTCACCCAGTCTGTGATAAAAATCACAAAATGCTGTTACTCAGGATATTCAATTGTCTTTAGTACAAGTGTACGATAAGACAGTGTCACTACTTTTTAGCTCAGTTGTGATGTTACATTGTTGACTGAGTTTATACTTTAGTGCAGCTCAGCTGTTTGCAATAAACCAATCAAACAAGAACAGTCTAAATAGCTCAAAATAACTAATATAACAAGGGTCAACATAAAATGGACTGTTTAATGACTGATGCAGTTTCAGAATTGACACTAGTTTCTGACAGCATTCCTGAGAACTTTTCTTTGAGGTGCTTCTTTTTTAGATTCACAGATGTTTTTGACCTAGTTGTCTGCTGTACTATAAAATGTAAATATAATTTTTCGCCAAAAATGTGCATGAGGGATTGCCTGCACTGCAAAAAACGTTTTTTAGGAAAGTAAAAAAAATATTTTTTTTCTTATTTTTGTCTATAAAGAAAATTATTCTTAACAAGCAAATTTTGCACAAGAAAATTAAGCTCATTCTAAGAACATGTTTAATGTTTTCTTAATAAGATATTTCAGCTCATCAACAGGACTATGGTTTGGTTGAAATTCCAGAATAAGATTATTTTTGTTATTTAAAGAATAAGGCCACTTAAACAAATTCCCAATTTAAGAAATGTATTTAATGACTCTAAATCAAGAATTCGTAACACTCATTTAAAAAAAAAGAAAAAAAAAGAAAAGCAATTTTTGCTTGTAAGAAGCACAATTTTCTTTCATTTTTGACAACTTAGTTTAATTTAAAAACACACATGAGTTAGATTACTTTGCTAGTTATAAGAATTCTAGCCAAGCAGCTTTTGCTTACCCCACTGGCAGATTTTTTTCTCAAAACAGGAGAAATTGATCACATTTAGGAATACTCGGTGTAGCACTGTTTTTGCAGTGTATAAAGGTGTTGAAAATTAAGTAATGTGCTCAACCAACACTAAAAAGAAACGTACATCTAAAATAATATTTAAGCTTATATCTGAATGTGACCGTTGGTTGTTTAATGTCAGTGGATGATGTTAAGATATGTCAGTTAATTCGTTGACCAGCAGAGGGACCTGAAGCCTCATGAATGGGAACATTGCCATTGGTTGCTTACTCTGACCCATTCCTGTATATTCTACTCTCTCTGAACTGAACTATTCAAGCTAGTAATGAGACCTTGGATCCAAATCCAGAACGCCTCTGACTGTCCAGAGTCCACAGTGGAGGAGGTTTAGCTCGAGACAATGCTGGTTTTCCAGAGTGAGGAAATTACTAACTTGACCCAAGAATCAAGCATGACTAATCCTAGCTGTAGCCCCCAGCACTCACAGATGTTTCTCTCCAAGATTGAATCTCTGATTTGAGGGGTGATACAGAACATCTCAACCCCCCTGTGGAAATATCTAATCTACGCTCGTGCACCTGGTACAGATATATAGATACCTCATCTGTCTGGCTAAAGCTGACTAATACCAGGCCTGAGGAGTGTCTACATATATGTAGGTCCTCAGTATTAAACAATGATGCTGTATTCCACATCTGAGTGCAGTGCAATCATATTCTGAGCTCTCAGTCAGCTCTTGGTGAACAAATGCACACATTTTAGTCAGTTTATTGGGGCTATAAGGTTACTGTATGTAACAAGAAATGGAAGCTTACAACTATAACCCAACAATTAGAATCCTGCACAGAGTAAGCCTAAATTACCACACAGTTGCTTTAAATCATACAAATCTGCAGGTTTCTGGATCTGTACAACATACTGTTAATTTTTAATGGAACAGTTTGTACAGTACAGGTTCACATTGTAGTTCTACACTTACAGACTGTAGTCCATCTGTTTCTCTGTATAACTTATTAGACTCCTTTCACTGGTTCTACAATGATCAGGATCCCACAGAGCTGCTATTACTTGAGTGGATCATTCTCAGCACTGCAGTGACCCTGACGTGGTGGTGGTGCGTTAGTGCTGGTACAAGTGAATCAACACAGCAGAGCTGTTGGAGTTTTAAAACACCTCAGTATCACTACTAAACTGTAGACTGACCTGTGGACAGCATCCTCTGAGTACCAATGAAGGACTAGGGGACCAACACAAACTGTGCAGTAACAGATGAGCTGCTGTCTCTGACTTTATATATATACATCTACAAGGTGGACCAACAAGGCAGGTGTGTCTAATAGAGTGGACAGTCAGTAAACATAGTGTTAAAAACTCCAGCAGCTCTGCTGTGTCTGATCCACTTCCACTGGTGCATTACATTACATTGCATTTAGCGGACGCTTTTATCCAAAGCGACTTACAATAGTGGGAAACTACAGATGCGAAAAATACTAGAGTTGTACTAGTATTTACTAGTACTAGTATACTAGAATTAACATTTGGATATCGAATGCTGAGTGCATATCAGTACTCATGGGGAGTATTTGGGATCACTAGAGCAGGTGCTCTTTGAAGAGCTCGGATTTGAGGAGTTTCTTGAACCCAGTGAGGGACACCTCTGCTCTGGTGGTGATCTACTGATCATTGAAGAAGGAGGTTAATAAAGTATTATTTATTAAAGTACTCAGAGAAACAGATGGACTACAGTCTGTTATTGTAGAACTACAAAGTGCAGCTGTATGCTCAGTAGAGCTGATATAGACAATGAGTGTAGATACAGTTAGGTGGTTTTAATGAAGTGGCTGTAGTGTAAGAAAATGTAAATTAAATGGTAAATGCAAACACAGCTCCTTAATAAATGAGTTGTGTACTCACAGGCATTGCATTGTTGAGCGTAGTGTTGTAGACGCAGGACCGCATGGATCTCTCAGCCACACAGACCTCAAAAAGCTGCAAGGATTCGGACACGCGCTCATGGAAATCCTCCACTGTCTTATTTGCCATGCCAAAGTACAGATAGTCTGAATATAACCTACACATACACACAGGCACAGTAAAAACCTTCATTTCTTAGGTTCTGACTGACCGAGCACTACAGACATTCATGTACAAAGACTTTGGAGTCGGACATTAAGGTTCAATCAATTTATCAAAAGTTTAGACTTACAGCTGAAAGGTTTGCAGTCAGTGTTTTCAACATAAAGGCAGAATAGAGGCAGAACCCAAACGTAGCTGATCAGCCAAAACATGTTTAGAAACCAAATGTAGTTTCTTTTGTATAGAACTGGCGCTGTAAGGCTAACATTGCTAACAAACACTAGAACTCAATAGTCACCTAAATAGCCAAGTCAAAATACATCAGTTAAATTCTTCTGTTAATGTCTACAGTTAGTTATGTTGAGTTTTAAAGCACATTTGATTAGTCTGTGAGAACTCAATTAAGCTCTGGAGGTTTTAGCTGCTTTCAAGAAGATCTGATCAGAAAGTACTGGGCTATTTAGGTGACTAGAGAGTGACTAGTGTTTCATTAGCAACTTTATTCTTGCAGATTCAAACTCAAAATCTGGACTCCAGAGATGCCTTAGCTGATGTGCTACATCTGTGGTAAGTCAAAAATTGTGCAAATATATATATTTTTTTACCCCAATGTGTTTGGTAGCCAATCAACCTGCCTATTCATTGACTCTCCCTATCACTTGTAAAGTCTTTGACTCTAGGAGGGTGCAGACTAACACAGGCCTCCTCTGATGCATGTGAAGTCAAGCACCGCCTCTTTTCAAACTGATGCTAGTACATCAGCCAGGCAACCAACATGCTGGGACAAAAGCCTGAGCCTCAGACGCCTGAGCCAGCCAACATTACTTAGTAGCCTGTGGAGAGAATGTCATCATACCTGTCCAGAAAAAGCACAGCCAATTTTGCTCTCTCAGGCTCTGGCTGCTGACGGATTCAAATTAATGATCCTCAGATCATAGTGACAGCATCTTAGTCCACTGAGCTTCTCTTTCTTGGAAACCTCTTAAAATGTAGAGTAAAATATCTAAATTTTTTTTTTCCTCTTGTTTATGGTAATCATTATATAAGCTCTACTAAAAGGTGTAAAGTTACAAATTACATTTACTCTCCTTACTGTACTTGTACTAGAGTACCGCACATGAGCCATTCTACCTCAAAATGACTTTCAGGTTGTGATTTGTGAACATACCAATAACTCTAAATTATAAATTACCCACACAGTAATGTGATTTTTGTAATTTTTGACCACTACTATAAATCTAATGCTTTTGTTATTGAATTCTTGATTCTTTATTATTTTAGTGGGTTTATTATAAAATGTGCAGGCTTTGTCACATTTCCAGTTTCAGATATTATACATTAAATAATTTATCTTTGACTTGCAATAATCCAGGAATGTATCTAATAATCCATGTTAACAAAACAGATGTACAACCTTTCCACTGGATCTCTGAGCATCACTATGAATTTGGCATCTGGCTGGACTGCATGGATAAAGTCCTGCACCAGAAACGGTGGCTCCATCCCTGTTCCATTGTCATAGAAATAAACCCATGCGTTGTTGTCCCACATAGTGGACGCGCTGGCCTCTCCTGTCAATCAAACAATAAGATGTGAATCTTTTCTCCAGCATCTTTTCAAACATTCCTTTCAATTGTCCTTGGTTTAACATTTTATTTTCACTTGATCTGCTCTGATGTGATCGTGTGTTTGATGATCACGAGGGAATGGAGGAGCTCCACAGATTGTCTTTGAGAGGAGCTGTTTGATGTTCTTAATTACCAAAGAATCATTAAGAGATGGCCTTTTGTGATATGAGTCATAGCAGGGATGGGAGTTTGACTGATGGGTAACAAAAAATCTAATGAGAGATACAGACTTTCTTCTGACCAGGCTTTCTTCTTTGATTGCCCTACAAAGTCTTACTGGAGAAAAAACCAAAGTCAACAGAAATTGTTCCTGACAACAAGCTTTGTTCTGCACTAACAGATGCTGACATTCCAAAGGTTTCAGTTCCAACAAGGCAACGTTAAGCTTGAGCTTTACCAATTATGATGTCGGTTTTGGTGTTTCCTTTAGAAGAATTTTCCAGCAGGTCCTGTATCTGATAGGCTGCCTGATCAAACAGGTCCAGGTAGTCTTTCAGAGGGTATGGGTTGTGGAAGCCTTCACTCAACCTGATGATACCTGGAAAAGATTTAGATTGCATCATCTTAGTCAAGTCAAGTCAAATTTATTTATAAAGCACTTTTTACAACTGATGTCACAAAGCAGCTTTACAGGGTCAGTAATAACAAAGTACCAAATCCCCAGTGAGCAAGCCAACGGTGACAGTGACAAGGAAAAAACTCCCTCAGGGCTGGAGGATGAAACCTTGGGAGGAACCGGACTCACATGGGGGACCCATCCTCCTCTGGTCTACTAATTATGAGTTCTTGATACAGTCACATAATCCTGTGATGCTGTTGTAGGGTTCAGGTACTGATTTGGTGACAGTAGTGAAGCAGGAATGATGATAAAGGCAGCAGCCAGTAAAGTCCATATAAACTTGATTGTGGTCAGTACTGTAGGGTATCTGTAGCAGGTCACAGTAGTTGGTTGTTGGTGGGCAGCTGGTCTAAGGTGGCATCAAGCAGAGATAGTATACAATCCTCCATCAGCGTCAATATAAAGGATGAGATAAACAATAACATTCATTCCTCAAGACAAGTACGACCAGTCTATTTGTAATCTGTACAACCACTGGCTATGAATATCACACCATCTACATTTTAACCAGGTCTCAAATAATGCACTGTTTGGTCATCTTGTATCTACATCAGCTCCACTGATCATACAGGAGCACTGTGTAGTTCTACAATTACAGACTGTAGTCCATCTGTTTCTCTGTATACTTTATTATCCTTCTTTAACCTGTTCTTCAGTGATCAGGACCACCACAGAGCAGCTATTATATGGGTGGTGAAACATTTTCAGCATTGTGACACTGATGTGGTGGTGGTATGTTTTTGCGTGTAGTGCCGGTACAAGTAGATCAGACACAGCAGAGCTGCTGATGTTTTTAGGCACTTCAGTGTCACTACTGGAGTGAAAACAGTGCACCAACCAAAATCATCCAGCCAACAGCATCCTGTGATTACAGGACCAACACAAACTGTGCTGAGCTACTGTTGACTTTACATCTACAAGGTCGACCAATAAGGTAGGTGTGTCTTATAACAGAGTGTTTAAAATCTCGATTATTACCAGTTTGATTCATTTGATTATATTGGTTGGTTGACGTGGTAGCTGAGCTCTAGGTTTACTAGCACTCGTGGCATTTTACCTTTTGTCAGTCTGGAGGGCTATTCTCACGTTCCCGCACTCAGTCTCCTTATATGCCCATGTGTTCTGGTGTGTTCTGTGTCTCTCACTTGCAGTACCGGTGCTAATCATCTGGGTGCCCTAAGCACAAATGCTTTGTGTGCCCCCATCCTGCCTCCCTACCACATGCAAGTCACTGCCACGCAACTCTCTCCCCCGTTAGATCAAAGTCCATTGGGGGGTCCATCGTTTGGCGTGCAGAGGCACGTGGTTTACATGGTTCCCCCCCTCCCCAAATGAGGCCCCACGCACAGCGCGTAGCCCTGCTCGCTTATCATCCTCATCACACCTCCCTTGTTAGAACCTGTTCCCTGCCTTGTGTCTCATGATCTGTTCTAATTACGCCCCCTTCATATTCCCTCTTGTGGTTCAGTCCTGTGCAATTCATTGTTAAGGTTTCATGTCTTGTTCTGTAGTTTCTTGTTTACTGTTTTGGTTATATTTCTGTTCAGTTTGGCTTGTTTGCTATTAAATATATTTAATCCTTCTCAGTATGTGCATCCGCCTTTCCTACACCTCCAGCATCACAACTATAGTCTGAAACAGGGCTGAAACATCCAGCACAGCACAAGGAGGACCTTTAGTACTTTTTCAGATTTAGCACAACAGGGTTGACAGCACTCTCACAGGGGACTGAGGTCAGCATCTGTCACGTTGGGGCAACACCAGTATCGTTCTGTGGTGGGTGTAAGGTGGGTTGTTGAAGGCTGATGGCCAGGGGATGGACAGCCATGGATTTTTCCAGAGCATACAGACTGCTTGTGTTGCATAGTTATAATAATTGTTTTAATATGTTGGGAAAAGTTAAAAAAACACAGTAACAATGTACAACTACTTTATTTAACAGACTCCATTATCCATTAGAGCTTTAGACATTTATTTAGAAGAATGCTGGCGTTATTTGATAAAGGAAAAAAAAAACTCAGGTAAGCACAATAAGCCTGTAGATCAGTGGTCCCAAACCATGATCCTGTAGGCCCACTACCCCACTCCCCCTGCATTGATACACTCACATTGTCAGTAGGGACTTCCTAATTAGTTGAGGAGTTGGGTCAGTTGTGTAGGAGGACAAAGAAAGCAATACAACGTGCTGGACAGTGGGCCTCCTGGACAAGTGCTAGGGACTAGATCAGCAGCTAGTTTACTCAGGCTTCTTACTGCTTTAATTTGACTGCCCCACAGTATGTAGAACACATGTCTGAATAGCGACATTTCAAGGATTTAACTCACCAAACCTCTTCCTCGTCCACCAGTGTGGCTCCTTCATGGTAGTGAACTGGACCTGTGGGTGCAACCGAAGCCGATCGTAGAGATCTGTGGTGCCACACTTAGGTTGACCTATGATGTAGAAGTAAGGTAGGCAGCGGAGGCGGTAGCGTCTGCCTGCGTGATGGTGGAGATGCTCCTGAAAAGCACCGCGCAAGTGGTCATACACTGCCTGGAAGCGTTTGGAGTAAAGGGCATACAAATTCCGCCTGTATGGGTCTACTGTGCTGTTCCCCGTGTACTCCTCATACCAGCAGGGATTTCGTAGTGAGGGAAGAAATTCACGAGGGATTACAGAGAAAATCTGTGAGAGAAGAAGCGATTTTTGATGTGATGATTTGGACAAACATCAGTGTTACATAATCTTTTCTTTACTCCAAAGCCAAGCTTAGCATCTGAGGTTTACTTCTTTAGTTTTACACCGGAGCTATGAGACCAAAATATTTAACATTGCACATAAATCTTCATACATCTGGCTTAAAAAAAAGAGTAAAGTTGTCTTTAGCATCCTCACCAAGAAATAAAAAAAGAATAATTTTTATTATTATTATTTTTGGATGGGGTGGAATGTTAGACAGTAATAAAAACATGATGTTTTAATTTTTTAAGACCCCACAGTTATTTTAAATGGTCACTTTAAACACACAATGAGATGCACTTTTTGGTAAAATCAGTAAAAAAAAAAAACATACCTCTACCGATTGGTAGAGATGGCACAATAACATTATGCTAAGTTCAACAAATATGATGTAGACTTACTTATAAGTGCTCTACCAGCTGGTGTAGCAGGACGTTAAAGGGTCTTTTTATGGTTTCTGACACCACATGGCCAGACGTTTGCTAGCCTTTCAATAGTTTTCAAATGACTTGATAGCTACACTAACCTTGTAGCTCCAGCACAAAACTAAAGAAGCACTAACATATCTGATTCAACTACATTTTGACCAAGGGTGGTCTTAAGGGGTCAGACATGATCTCAACAAGAATGTCTGGGGACATGCATGAAGAATGATAGCATTTTGCTAGCTAGATTGTT
Source organism: Crenuchus spilurus (assembly GCA_036984385.1). Lineage (NCBI taxonomy): Eukaryota > Metazoa > Chordata > Actinopteri > Characiformes > Crenuchidae > Crenuchus > Crenuchus spilurus. The sequence continues at coordinate 14,588 of BRDA01068607.1, forward strand.
TCACATTTTAAATTGTACTTGCATTATTAATTGTACTGAATAAAATGTTAAAAGAGTACACTTGAGGGGTGGGGTTGGTTAAAGCAAACATGCCCATCCACCAGGCTCTGGACCAGAGCCACAGAACACAAAGGAATTATAATGAGTCAAACCTCATGCATAGCATCATTACAACTTGCAGTGCCTCATTATATGTCATGCTGTAAAAATGACATAAAAATGCTTTCTAGTATTCAAATGCTGAACGATTATATTCATATGACAGATTTGTTCTGGTCTTGATATCCTTGTGACCCCCTCTGTAGCCCACATCCACCATTCTGTGAGGAAACTGTCAATCATACCCTTGTCAATGTCAGATTTCACTGCAATCCAGCACCAAACATTGACAAAGCTGTCCGCAGATGTTACAAGATCATGTCTGTCCCAACGGGCAAGACTAAAACAAAGGTCTACATCTGATTTATGTCCAAACCATTGCTTTAATGTGCACTTTCATTCATGAAAAAAATCCATATTAACATGTTTACGTCTTCAAATCTCATCATCATATCTGATTTAATCTCTTTTACCTGCAGTATCTGCTTGCAATGACCTGTATAGACTTACATGAGGCTCTCGCGCCCTCAGTTCCGTTATGTCAGGCACTTTTCTTTGATGGAATTCCACTTTGGCCAAAATGCTCCTCACCACCTCCTTCACTCCTGCATCGTCTTTCCCTGAAGACAAGTTTAATGGCTGGGACATGACTCTGATGTGATACGGGGAGGGCGTAAGTAGAGGTGCTGTTTGGTCTCTCGTCAGGACATAGGAAGACATGATGAGGAAAGTGGCTATTAGACCAAACACAAAGCTGAAGACTTTGATCTTGCGCAAAGACCTGAGGTTCCAGGTACCCCATGGCAGGCACAGGCCCTTACTGTCGTCTACTACAGTCGACACGCTTGTCCAACCATCACCCATACTCAGCAATATCTGCCTTCTTCTGTAGTCCTCCATCTCATCCACAGTGCCAGTAAGGAGGCCATATTTGTAGTACATTGTGGTCTCTCCTTATGCCTACCATATGGGTTCTAACTGCCAAGAAGGTTCCATTGAGGTTTCAATTGTGGAAAAATAGGATGAATCCAACACAGGGTACTCCTGGAACAAAGTACCACTAAATTACACTCTCGGTGATATTAACATCGCTCTTTCAGCGGGGGTTGTCCCTGCGGCTTTTAAGCCATTGTTTGTGATGGGATGCCTGTGGGTAACGGGGAGGCTTTGAAGGAATGAGTGAGCAGGTCGGTGAAGGCGAGAAAGGCTCTTAACTCAGGCAAATCCCAATTTGTGTGAGCACTTCTCCACACATACACACGCCAGATGTTGTTGAGGTCACATGCACATCAGCTCAGATGTCAGTGCGGTGTGTTACTGTAATACAGAGAGAGAGAGCATTACTGTAAACTGAGCTATAAATACATGGAGTAGGCTGTTAACACTGGGTTATTGATTTGCCCAATGTCTCGTCAGGGTTTTTCAGTCAATGAAGCATTGAGTCAGATTCCTGAGTCTTGCAGGCTATGGAGACATTGGTTTGATGGTTATTTAAATAGTAGACACTGCCATATTAGTGGCACATATTAGTTTCAAACGAAGGGCGATCATTCTGGCTGTTTATAGTAAGGTTTGACCAATATATTGGCCCAAATCAGCCAATGATAAAGAAGGGGTTCATTCAGAAATCATATTTACTTATTTTTCCAATTAACCCAGATCACTCAGCCAAGACTTCACTGGAATATAAACTGCTTCTTTTGTTTCAAACGGAAGCTGTGAGGTTAACAACAGAACTCAATAGTCATTTAAATTAGCTCAGTCATTTCTGACATAATACATCAAACATTGCTCAACCTGCTCAGTTTAAGTGAGTTTACAGATGTGGTGGTGATGTATTCTGACAGAAAACAGCTGGGCTATTTAGGTGACTGTTGAATTCTAGTCTTTAGCAATGCTAACATTACAGCTACTGTTCGAAAGCAAAATTTAGACTCCAAAACATGTCTTGGCTGAAGGCAAGTGAACCACAAAACCATGAAATTTGACCTAAATATTCCTTTCAGGTGCAGTATTTACTGATATGGGTAAAAAAATGACTGAAAATACTTCAAATGGAATTGTTTTATGTTGTAATGCTCACTGCTTACATGAGAAACACTATTAATATTAATATTAAATATCTTGATGTTATATCACTTTTTACAAAAACATCTAAAACTATACACATATAAAAGTAATAACATCACAAAATACTTCTAAACCTTCAACATTAGGACAACATAACATGTTTCAATATTTATATTCAAGATGTTCAGAGATTTTGCTGCTAAGGAGTTAACTGACAGTGATACATGACAACATTAGTGCTGTTTAACTAAAACAACTGGTGTTTAAAGTTTGACCATTTCAAATTCTATGAGCTGAGGGTTTCAGTTCAATGCTGGTGAGAATATGTTCATATCAGTCAGTTTGTATTAGCCTGAGATGGGAGGTGTAATGTGTATAAGAGCGGTAGTGTCTGTGCCTGTGTTGTGAGAGTCATTAACGGGAGTCATTCATTAAGATGTGACAGCCTCAGGATACGCCTAATTAAGAACAGAGGAGACCAGCTGCTAGCTACCATATACATCTTCGCTCCATCACTCATTCTCTCTCCTGTTATTTTACACTTGAACATATATGACTTCTAACACCTAAAGCCTATTTTTGTGTGCTATGAAGAGGTTTTATGTAATCAGTGTGAGAAATTATTAAAGGCACTATTAGCTATTGATCAAAATGGTAGTTTGAGAAGTAAACTAAATAAAAGTGAGTGATTTGTATATCAAATAAAGGGTATTTTATTAAAAATAAAAACAATAAAAACATGGAATGAGAAATGTTTGACTGGTATTGTATGAAAGTCTAAATGCAGATTTGAAAAGATTAAGTGTATACATGTTTGGAATCTCCAAAAAAGCTGAATACAATACCGTCACACACATTCACATCACAGTAAAAAAGCAACTAATAATGAAACAGAACAAAAACAAAAGGGACTTTTCTTGTTTTTCTTCTGGATCTAAAAGGTCAGTTAGTCTGAATTTCCACAGAATTAGGAATGAACTCTTTCCTGTACTAGAGCTACAAACATCTGTGACTGACTTCAGTTTAGTCATTTCCAAAACAACAGCAATCGACACTCATGTTAAAGTCTTTCATAGGAGAACGAAAGCCAATAAAAATCTCTTTAATCTTGACCACAAAGTCAGGTTTAAAACTGGCATGTCCTTGTGAATAAAACCAAGCTATTTAACGTGTCATTACCATGGGAAAAGAGAAAATAATGACAGCATAGACTGGACCTCCCGCAAGGGCCAAATGATGTGCAGACTTTGAAATGTGGCTGTTCATCTGTGTATGGTAAAGTATTTTAATAAGATGGTGTAGCTAAGCCTTCAAGATTCTGAGACTAATATTTATACAAGTATGATCTTAAAACCTCACATTTCTGTCTAAATATGAGTCACTGGACCTGCTCAACAATCTCTTTCATTTTCAAGAGCCATGGTCACACACACACACACACACACACACAGTTAATTTTTTCAGAATTTAATTTAAAAAAGGTAACTGTTGTATATATTTAATATTCATTACAAGTAATGTAATATATTTAATTTTGGGGTTTTTGTTTGACCCAAAACTTCAGACCAAGTTATCTGGATAAGAAATATTCACTGAGTGCTGACATACAACTTTTATCACTCCTCTTTATAGGTTTGTTCTATTAACTGTACATAAACACATCCACACTGTGATGATGTAGGAGAGGCAGGGAGACAAAAGCAGAGGTTGGATTCCATTAACGTGGTAATAACCTAACTCATAAACTACTGTAAACATTAGTGTACACACATTCAGTGACCAACACAGGACCAGGGAAACTAGGACTAAATACAAGACATGATTAAGCACAAACAAGAGGCCAGAGATGAAGGACAATACACAACAGCTGTGAACACTAATTACACCTTCATTACAGCAGCTCTAGAACATCCTACAAAGTTAACTGTTTCTGAGATGCTGCCACCCTTCACCTGGTGCCCTGGTGCTCACTTATTTACACATGACTGTGTATATAGCAATGTGAAACCACTTGGCTGCCTCTGTGACCTTTACATGTAGGAATGATGTCCATGTAAACACGTTTATTTCTGGGGAGTGTGCATGCTGTAATCCAGTCAAAATCCACGTCCTTCCTGAAGACAGTTACAGTCACACTAAGGCATGTGAGATTTTTAAAAATCACTTATTACACTCATAACCTGGCTTGCTTTTCATTCCTTTCCTTTGCTTTCCCGGCCTAAAAGCTCCTGTGGGAGTTTGGTAAAGAGGAGTACTCACTCTGCTTTATCTGACTGTTAGTGTTCCTCATTGCCTGTTGAACAGCTTAAGTAGGTTATTAAAAGACAGTTGACTCTACAAGAAGCCACAGGGAGACTGCAGCAGAGGGCAAAATCACTGCAGTATTAAATTAACACCTAGGCTGTAGTGTTTGTCAGCTTCCAGCACTAGCTGTCAGCATTCATTTAGCTGCAATGATACATTCATCCATTACAGTAAGTGCTTGGAAATGAATTGCTCATTTAAAGAAAGTCAAAGTTTGCATGAAGATGAAGTCAGGTAAGTCAATCCCTGATGCAGAGACAGGAGAATGTTTTTATTCTATTGACTGTGAATGACGGGTGGCACAGTGACTTGGCACAGCACTGAGGGCTTAGGTACAAGTCCCTATCTGGGTGGAGTTTCCACACAGTAAATCTGCCAGTGTTAAAAATCAACACTATTAGAGTTAAATTATCACTGAGGGTGTCCAAATGTAACACTCTCAGTGTTAATTTAACTCTAATAGTGTTGATTTAACACTGGCAGATTTACTGTGCATGTTCTCCCAATGTCTGCGTGGGTTTCCTCCGGGGATTCCGGTTTCCTCCCACAGTGATGGATTGATGCCGTCTCCTGGGCATAATTAGGATAGTGTAATGCCCTGCCTTGTGCCCGATGAAGGAGTAGGCACACCATGTCCCTGATCAGGATTAAGCGGAAGATAATGGATGGATGAATGGATGGATGGATGACTGTAACCATAACTCATGGATGCTACAGTTGGCAGGCTATAGTTGGTCCAATTTTGGGCCAACTTAGAAATTTAGTTCAAACATTTCACATGGTAAGCCATTTTTTGACCCAGAGCTCAAATGCCATGACAAACCTTAACTATGACTCCTACAGTTAGGCCAGTTTACATCCAAACCCTTACCATTGCCATAACTGATTCATAAGTGGCTTAATTGGGCCATATTTGGCCCAGAATTGGCTACTATCTGGGAAATGACCAATGTCAACACCAACGATCTAAATTCATTAAATAGAATAGGATTTCTGTCAACATTCCACAAAGTTTGTTCAGCCTCACAACAACAGAACACATTTGTAAACACAGGGTATGGGCAGGTCACACAGCTCTTGAGATCAGCTTTAACTCTATTTTGAGTCACTGGTTAAAACAGCAAATAAATATACAGGAAATTACACCCACACAACAACACAAATGTAGTTTCATATGACTGAGCATAGACGCTCACAGTACAGACGAGTCTCTTCAGTAACAGCTGACGCTGTTGAGACAGTGTGCAGAGCCTCAAGTTGAGAGAGTTATCCCAGCTGGAGGCAACAAGCCAGGCCAAACTCAACGCTTGAAGTAAAAACAAAACCACAGCTTACATGATTACATGTCTTTTAGGGTCCGGGGCATATATATGCCCATTAAAAAGTTGCCCTTTTCAAAATGTTTTAGATAACTGAGCATGTTTTCTGTCAGTTTGCTGTAATGTTTGTTTGATATCAGTGTTCAAAACTTTCAGCTATTTAAACAACATTTGGGTCCAAAAACTTTTAATGTGTGCTTCTTACAACAGTTTGGAATCTCTCCCAACGTTATTTAGACAAAATCTTCTCTTCATACCAAGAAAGTCCACTTTGATCAACATGAATTTGAGCATGTAAAGAACGAGTGAGTCAAAAATAATCTGTACGCTGGCTGAATTGATTTGAATCAGTTTTCAGAAAATAGAAATACAGTGTAACTCTACTTACAAGCATTCCTACTAACGAGTATTCCAGGTAACGAGTCGAGATCTCTGAATATTTTTGTTCCAGGTAATGAATAAAATTCCACGTAATGAGTAGCGTAAATTAGTTCAAGTATGCCAACCGCTAGGGGCGCTGCGGTCATAACATCCCCTAGATGCTAGCGTAGCAGAAGAGGTCAGTCATTACCTTTGACCGCTGTCCAGTGAAAGTGAAAGTGCTAGTGAAAGTGACACAAAGACAGCAAAAGGTAGTGAACAAGAAAGTTAGATACATTTTACTTTTACTTTTCATATGATAAGTGTAACCATGCCATACACGTACGCCCGTCCTCCTGTCCTCCTTAG
>BRDA01068614.1:711-10952 GCA_036984385.1 Crenuchus spilurus
TATTATTTATTTATATCAAAGGAGACGTCTGTCTTTCACCATTTTGTGTCGGTTATAGGACACAACCCTTGTGTTCCCAACACAGGATATTGGCTGTGTTTTACCACTTTCTGTCTGCAGAGGAAACTATATTTATTTATTATTTAATTTAGGGAACAAAATTGAGTACCATAGCCATGTAAGAGACTTGTGTCTGTGGTAAGACTGAACAGCTAAACTACTCTGTTAATAAATCTGCATAGTTCAGTACATTAAAGAGAAGTTGAATTGAGCTGGGGAACAAAACTTATGACCTATGTCAGAAATATAAAACAAATGTCATGTAAGACACTGAATGCTGATGAAGATACTGACACTATCGGGTGGTAGTTAGGAAGGTAGTTAGAAAAGGGGCTTGTTAGAGTCATTGGGAGGGCAATGGGATCACACATCAGCTGTTGTTCTTCACTGAATGTGTAAAAAAACTGATTTGACCTCAGCTATCTGACTGCTACAGTGTTTTAATATTACTGTACTTCAGTTAAAATGGAAAAGTTTGCTCCTGTAGAAATGTTTTTAAATATTTTTTTTTTAAATAAATATGACATTTTATTTTGTGACTTTTGTTTTTTAAATTAAAATATGATGGATGTGATTTATGTATTCATTATTATTATTATTATTATTATTATATGAACAATGCATTGCATGCAAATTCATTTCCAATGTGTGTCTAAATTTTGTGTTACTTTTGTAAATAATTATACTTTTTAAAATGATTTTATTACTCTTATTTGCATTTTGCACTATTATTTTAAAGTGACAAGACTTTACTTGAGATTTTAGCTGCTCTACCAGGCTCTGCTTAAAGTTAATGGAAGGCTGTCTCTCTGCGCTGAGCTTTATGACCAAACTACTTTCTTTGCACAAGACAAGCCATCTAGTGGTGATTGTGTGTCAGTAACAGCTTCCCATTCAAAAGACTTAATTGTCTTTAGACCACCCAGCTGAGCTATATGTAGATGAATTCAGCATGGTGCTCTTAGGAGGTGTTAACAGCAGTCAAATGACTGGCCTTTGGCACTTCTAGGATTAACCATTCTTTGGTAGAATGATATGCGTGTTTAGGGTTGTTGGCTTGCTGCATGACCCATGTTCTCTTGAGATTCAGCTCTCAGAATGATGTTCTGAAATTTCCTTTAGAATTTGATGTTATAATTCTGAATTAATTGTTCCATCAATGATGGTAAGCCGTCCTGGCCCAGATGCAGCAATCAAGGCCCAAACCTTTATCCTGGAATGCAGTCAATCATAACGTCATTTAAATAAAAAAATATCTGTTTTGGTCTCATCCACCCACAAAACATTGTTCTTCTGCCTTGTCAATGTAATCTTTAGTAAACTGTAGATGAGCAGCAATGTCCTGTTTGGAGAGTAGTAGCTAACTCCTTGCAATCCTACCATGCACATCATTGTTGTTCAGTGTTCTCCTGATGTTGAACTCATGAACATTAACATCAGCTAACATCACAGAAGCCTTTAGCTGCTTCAAATTTTGTGACCTCAGGGATTAGTACATGCCTTGCTTTTGGTGTGATCTTTGTGGGTGGACCACTCCTGAGGAGGGTAATAATGATCTTGAATTTCCTCCATTTGTACACAATCTGACTGGATTGGTGGAATCTAAATTCTTTAAACTTGATCTTGGTTCTTTAAATAAGGCAGGGCACCAACTCACCCTTGATTGCCATCCCATAGATATACAACATCTGATTCAATTTCTCCTTCAAATTATCTCCTAATCTTAAAGCTTCACCTACTTTTGCCACTCACAGACTTGTAATATTGGATCATTTTACTCAATAAATTAATGACCAAGTCTAATATTTTTGTCTCATGCAAATGTAGAAAATATAGAAACCTTTCACAAACTTTCAAGCACCCCTGTATATGCACTCCATGCTTCTGCAGAATGCTTCTGAAGATTCTGGAGGATCTTCTCCCAGACATGGAGCAGTGCATCACTAAGGTCTTGAACAGTCAGTGGTGCTACTTGGCAGCAGTGGATGCCCTTATACATAATGTCACAGAGATTATCCACTAGATTCAGGTCTGGGGAATGTGAGGATGCGTCAATGATATCAATGCCTTCGTTATCCAGGAACTGCTTACACACTCTGGCAGCATGAACCAGGAGGAACTTGGGGCCCACTGCACCAGCATACGGTATGACAGTGGCTCTGAGGGTGTCATCCTGCTACCTAACAACAGTCAGAGTACCTTTGACTCACATGAAGGTTTGTGTGACCCTCAAAGTTTATGTCACCCCAGACCATCACTGACTCACTGCCACACTGGTCATGCTATGATGTTGCAGACAGTATAACATTCACCATGGTGTCTCCAGACTCTGAACCTGCTCTGTGATGAGAACGAGCACCAGTGGTGGACCTGTGACTTTTTAGTGTTGTGTAAAATTGTATGTTTTACATTCTAGTATATTTAGTATTTTGTGCTAAAAAAGGGACACTATTCATTTTCAGATAAAAGGGGGATGGACCTGAGCATTATTCCCCACTACCTACACATGCCAGTGTGAAGTAGTATGTATTCAGCTCATTAGCAGGCTGATAATAATCCATTGTTTGGGGAGATGGTTTCTTCATAGTCATGGGATCATGGACTAACATCATTCTCCCCGGCTTTCTGAAATAGCTCCTTTCAGCTACTTTGATCTCTTTCGTTAGAATAACTTTGCCTGTTTGTTTCCAGTTCTGTATGCCTCCTCTTTGTAATATTATAGCTGTCTGAAGTTGGCACTTTGAATGAGTATGTTTATTTAATCTCTTGTCTACATGCTCAGATGATGTTGGTCCCATTGAGGGCCTGCTGTGCCTCCAGTATGGAGGCTTAAAGTGGAATATATAATTATATACTCATACTATAATAATAGAGATTTTTCTCTCACACAGACAGACAGAAAACAACGCAGTTTGCATTTCTATATAAATAAAGGGATTAAAGATTAAGTAAAATTAGTAATCAGGTACTTAAGCCACATTATCAGAATCTTTCTGGATCTATGTCTGAGTCTGCAGAAGTCAGTGACTGGTGTGCTGACAAAAATGTCCAAAAGTATGAATTACCAGAATCATAAGCGAGAAAGAACTGTATCAATATCACTATCTGCAGCAGTGCCACCATGAGAATAGGACTAGGTTGTGAGCAATTGGCCTATTTGTGAACATGCTGTAACATGCAATGTATGACAGACAGTGTTGATTTTTATTACATTAATAAAGCGTGCTAGAGAAGATCACTCACTGGTTCACCTGGGAGTCCTCTGGTTCCAACATCTCCATCATCTCCCTAAAAAGAAAAAGAATGTATAATAAAAAAGACTTCTTTAGCTATTCTATCCAGCGGAATATGTACAAAAATATGTATGAAAGTGATTCAACGAATCTGGTGATTTTAACAAGGCTGAAAGTTTTTAGGACAATACTCACTCTTTCTCCATCCTCTCCAGGGGGTCCTGGTAATCCCATTCCTCCAGTATTGCCCTGGATAGAAGAGAAGATTGACACTGGAATCACAAACTAGCTTTCATTATCTAAATAAACACAGATGTGCACACAACATAATCTGCTGAAACTGGATTGGTTTGTGAAACAAGTTAAATTGACACATCCATGTTTAGCCTACAAATGTGTTCTGTCACAGCTACTGTAAGTTAGAGAAGAAAAATGGCAAACATTCACTTCAACCTATGAAAAACTAGTGCAGCTTAGTTATTTATAAGTTAGATATTTATACTGTGTTATTATTTTGTATCTTGCCGCTGCTCGAACGTGTTCACTCAGGTTTACTGATGGTGGAGCGGAGGCATGTCAGTGATTCAGGGAGCTCCCAAGTCTCAACACTGAGCTCAACACTGATGGAAGCTACTGAAACTCCTGACTGCTGAGATCTCTGCATGTTGCAGTTTCTGCCTAGCTTAGACCAGAAGCTCGCCCAGCAACTACTATGACCTGCTCCAGATTAGTGACCTGCCCTACACTACAGACCACATTGACATTTATATGGACTCATGAACACATGGACATTTATATTTGCTGCTAAAATGATTACCGTAGTATTATTACTATTTTTACTACCATTCTTACTTTCTTGTCTCCCAACAGTCACTATTTCAGTACACCTGAACACTACAGCATCATAGGTTTGTATGATGACTGTCTATCAATAACTTAAGTATTTGACCAGAGGAGATGGTACCCCATGTGTCTTGTTCCTCCCAAGGTTTCTTCTTCCAGCTCTGAGGGTTTTTTTTTTGCCACTGTCATCATTGACTTGCTCACTGGGGGTTTTGTGGTTTTTTTATTTTACTTTTTAAAATTTTAACCCAATTTTCCTCCCAATGTAGTTGTAGCCAATTGACCCACTTATCCATTAGGACTCTCCCAAACACTAGCACAGGCCTCCTCTGATGCATGTGAAGTCTAGCTCCACCTCTTTTCAAACTGCTGCTGATACATTGTCGCTGGGCAGCCAACAGAGGAAAGCACAGAATTCCCAGATCTTATGTATCAGCTGGCAGATGCCTGAGCCAGTTGGCATTGCATGGTAGTAGTGATGAGGAGAGAGCACCAACTACCCACCCAGAGAGAGCACAGCCAATACTGCTCTTTCGAGTCCTGGCTGTAAAGCAGCTTTGTGACAACATCAGTTGTAAAAAGCACTATATAAATAAATTTGACTTGATTTGACTATCTGTGTATTGTCCAATTTTTGGGATAGATTGGGCTTTTTTATCTAGTATATTTACTAAGAAAACTATTCTGAGGGTGGCGATTGTGTGTCTGTACACTCTTTTTTGTGTGTCTTAAATCTTACACTCTGGGTGCTTTATTGTACTTTTCTATTTCTTTTAAAAATCATCATCTGAATTATTCATTTTTTAATGTAAGAAATAAAAACAGGAAGTACATTTCCATAAAATTATACAAAACCAGCATCAAATATCTAAATGTAATGTAATGGCAAGCAATCCAGGTCAAATGGAAAGTGTGAAATGCTGCCACATTTAGTGGAAACCCCACAGTTAAATGCCACTGAGATGGACTCAGAATGCAGATAGGAGGGTGAGGCCGGCATAAAGGGAAAAACACTAGTGAAAACTAGTGATGTAACAGTTCTGAATAAAAAAAATTGCATTTCAGAACATTTGGCAGATGATGTGAACCTAAATTTGTGTTTCTGACCATAAATCTCAGAACTGACATCTTTTAAATAACCAGTGTGGTATTTTTTCAAGTTAGCTGTTTGTATTCATACATATATTTAAATAAATATATAAATGATTTGTCTTTGTTTAAAAAAAACAAAAACAAACAAAAACAAAACAAAAAGATTATTGTCTAACCACAGTTTTGTAAAAAAGCACCTTAAAATATAAAGTATTTAATTTTTTATTAAATTTTAATTTTGTAATAATAATAATAATAATAATAATAATAATAATAATAATAATAATACAAGTTTATAGTTTTAAATCCCCAATTTGAATGGTAATATAGACCAAATTGTGACCCAGAGGTCAAAGACCATACTAACCTGTGAAATGGGCACTCATTATATCTACATTAGAAAAGAATGAGGAACAATGTATGGAACAGTATTGTATGAAACAAATAGCCCAAATACTCTAGATGATCAACAGGAGGACCAGTAGACCCTCAATGATATTATTCTAATATCAAGTCTTATGGTTGACAACAGCCAACTACTAAACTCATCTAAAATCTCAGACATCACAACTTTTTCAGTCAACTTAGGCAATTACTATTTTGCTATCACAAGTGGGGTTCTGTCTATCTTTGACCCTGTCCTTTTATCCATACACATACTCCCTCAGGAACAAACTATAAAAAGCATGATAAATACAGTGCTGCTTGAAATTTTTGTGAACCCTTTAGAATGTTCTATATTTCTGTATAAATCTGACCTAAAACATCATCAGAAGTCCTAAAAGTAGACAAAGAGAACCCAGTTAAACAAATGAGAAACAAATATTAGACTTGCTCATTTATTTATTGGGGGAAATGATCCAATATGACATATTTGTGAGAGTCAAAAGTATGTGAACCTTTGCTTTCAGTATCTGGTGTGACCCCCCTTTACAGCAATAACTGTAAATAAACGTTTCAGTAACTGTTCTTTAAACGTTCTTTTGTAGAACGACTTGTGTGTTTAGGGTTGTTGTCTTGCTGCATGACCCACCTTCTCTTGAGATTCAGTTCATGGACAGATGTCCTGACATTTTCTTTAGAATTCTCTGATATAATTCACAATTCATTGTTCCATCAATGATGACAAGCCGTCCTGGCCCAGATGCAGCAAAACAGGCCCAAACCTGATGCTACCACCACCATGTTTCACAGATGAGATAAGGTTCTTATGCTGAATGCAGTGTTTTCCTTTTTCCAAACATAACACTTTTCATTTAAACCTAAAAGTTATGTTTTGGTCTCATCTGTCCACAAAACATTCTTCTGCCTTGTCCATGTGATCTTTAGTAAACTGCAGACGAGCAGGAATGTTCTTTTTGGAGATCAGTGACTTTCTCCTTACAACCCTGCCATGCACATCATTGTTGTTCAGTGTTCTCCTGATGGTGGACTCATGAACATTAGCCAATGTGAGAGAGGCCTTCAGTTGTTTAGAAGTTACTCTGGGGTCCTTTGTGACCTTGCTGACTATTACACGCCTTGCTCTTGGAGTGATCTTTGTTGGTTGACCACTCCTGGGGAGGATAACAATGGTCTTGAATTTCCTCCATTTGTACACAATCTGTCTGACTGTGGAATGGTGAAGTCAATCAGTGAGATGACAATCAGGTGAGTGGGCACCCTGTTTTATTTAAAGAACAGAGATCTATCAAAGTCTGCTCTTCACGACACATGCTTTTGGAAGAGTATCATGGCATGGATAAAGGAGATTTCAAGGGATCTCAGAAGAATAGTTTTTGATGCTCATCAGGCTGGAAATGTGTACTATCTCTAAAAAGTTTGGATTCCATTAATCCACAGTCAGACAGATTGTGTACAAATGGAAGAAATTAATTAACTGTAATAGTCTGCAAGGTCACAAAAGAACCAAAGGTATCTTCCTGAGTCCAACATCAGGAGAACACTGAACAACAATGGTGTGCATGGCAGGGTTGTAAGGAGAAGGTCACTGCTGTCCAAAAAGAACATTGCTGCTCATCTGCAGGTTGCTAAAGACCACATGGACAAGCCAGAAGGCTATATGAACATTCTGTGAATGGATGAGATCAGGATAGATTTTTTTGTTTTAAAGTGTTTGGAGACTACTTTTAGGACTTGTGTGAACATCTGATGATGTTTTAGGTCATATTTATGCAGAAATATAGAACATTCTAAATGGTTCACAAACTTTTAAGCACCACTGTATATATTCTATAATATTGTCATAAACTATAAATACCACTTTCCATGCATTGAGTTTCAAGCAACCAATTTTCCCTAAATGTATTTTCAGGACAAAAGGGGAGAAGTTAAAGAGGTATGTAGTGTATTTTGAGGAACCATGAAGACTGCTTTAAAGCACAACATCTTATTAAAAAAATTATTAATTAAAATGAATTCATTTGTAATATTCTTCTCTGATAAGCATAAATGTTAAGGTGAAGGTTAAAGCACACACCCGATGACCTTTGTCTCCTGGCAGTCCAGGCAACCCATCAAAGCCACGGTCACCCTGAAATTAACAGAACAGTGAAGAAATTTTTATTTTAAATCACTAAACAGTAGGTGCCAAAAAATCAAAGTAATGTATAATTTTACATTACACACTAGTCATCTGCAGTAATCTGAACCATACTGTAAATGTATTAACAATGTGCCAGTCAAACGTGTGACAAGAAAGAGACCAATGTCATGAAATAGTGGCTGAAACAAGACTAACCTTAATTCCAACCTCTCCTGGCATTCCACGAGCCCCGTCAGCACCAGCACGACCCTGTAAGAACATTAGAAATATTAACAAAACCAAAAAGCCCAACACATGCAGTTTTATGCTTAATCAAGCTTTACATAAGTCACAGGAAACCATTTAACAATAAAAGTCACTCACCCGTCTCCCAGATTTGCCAGGAGGGCCAAGTATCCCTTGAGAACCTCTGGGACCCTGAAGAATGAGAGTGAATGATACAGTATATGGTAGGAAAAGGAATATTCATAATCACACAAATACAAGCAGGCTCTTACCTGGGGACCAGGGTCTCCCCTCTCCCCCTTAAAACCAGAGCTGCCAGGTGAACCCTATTAAAACATCAGAGAAGGCGTGTACAATAAGACGTATGTGTAATGCATATTTATGTACACCCTTCCAACACTACTGAAAAGCACACTAGGGTTTTCTGTACCATCTACTGATTTTAATCTGTGTGAATAAGTGTGTTTTCTTACCAGAGGTCCCGGCCGGCCAGTAAAACCCATTGGTCCAGGTGGTCCTTTCAGAGCCAACTAAGTGGAAACAAAAATATCCATAGGAATGCATATAAAGATGCCTATTAACACAATTCAAAAATGGCTCCACTGCTAGGCTAAACTCAAACTTAAACTAGTAATCCATACTGATTCTGGACTAAAAAATATAGACAAAATGTCTTGCCCTTTTTTCCTCAGACTGTATACGTGCCCACCAGCCAGGCCTGTATAACAGCGGTATTTTACATGACCTCTAGCCGACTTGCAAAGCAAAGATGTACATTCTGAGTTCAGTCATGAGCCCAATAAACAGCATCTCTTCTGCAGCTGTGAGGATAAGCTTAGTTTCATTACCTTTCTTCCCTCCCATGTCTTAGGTTCCACCTTGCCTCATGGCTGTACATATCACCATAGGTACCTAAGCTAGTTTACCAATGAAAGTGAAGTACACACTCACTGACTCACACAAATATGGTCTTGTTATTTAACCCATCGGTGCAGTGAAACACACATACACAGACACTAGTGAACACTAGCGGGTAGTGAGCAGGGGTTGGCCAGCCCTATCCATGGCACTAGAGAAGCAGTTGGGTGCAAGGCAACGTGCCTTGCTTAAGGACACTTCAGTCGTGTCCTGATGGCTCAGGGGATCAAACCAGTGACTTTCCAGTCACAAGGTTGCCTAACCTTAAGGCCACACCTGCACCTAAAGAATGTATTCAAGAGCTCTGCTGGGGATTTGAACTCAAGTGAAGAGGTTCAGAATACAACGCATTGACTTCAATACTAATACAGACCTTTATAAGGCTCAGAGTGCATTAACCACTACAAAACTGAATTTGAGAACTGAATCAAGTCTTTTATAAAAGCATTTTATAAAATCCAATTTAGCTCCCTGACATGCTATTTACAGAAATGCCAACATTTTGCAAAAGTGCATCAAAGACAAAGGGGGGCTATTTTCAAGAATGTGAAATAAAAGGTAATATAAGGTTTGATTTGATTAACACGTCTTGACACTACATAAGATTTCACAGTTGTGAGTTATAGAAAACCCTTCTATATGGGGTTAGATAATAATAATAATAATAATAATAATAATAATAATAATAATACGTTTTTAGGAAAAACAAAACCAAAATATTTTGTTATTGAATTTGTGCTACTTACTCGAGCCTGAGAGAGAATAGCCTGAGCCTGGGCCTCCTGCGCAGACACAATGGGGCCCTTATCCCCCCCACTTTGTCCAAAACGAAACTATGGGAACAAACATTGTGTTGTTATATGTTAGATGGCATTTCTTTCAAAATCGTTTGTGTGACTGTGTGTTTAATGCAGCAGTTCATGGCAGGTAAAGCACTGTATCTGGTGTGAGACATGTTTTTGTGCTCTTTCCATACTGCAGTAATGCTCAAATGACTTTACTCTCCATTAATGCATAAATCAGTATTACACTACAAACAATCATTACAAATCAGTTACATTTATTTTGATCAAAGGATGTGTACGAAATCTGTTACTTAATGTTTTTGTTGTTGTAGTGTTTTATTTGGCATTGTATTATGATGACATCTAGTGGCTGAATGTAAAAAAATCTGAGAAGCATGTGAGGAAAGTTGATAAGATAAGATAATCCTTTATTAATCCCACAACAGGGAAATTTGCAATGTTACAGCAGCACAGGAAAAAGACAGAGGAAACATGTCAGGAATATATAAACAATAAAACAAAAATTACAGAAAATAAAAA
>BRDA01068615.1:0-12469 GCA_036984385.1 Crenuchus spilurus
AGAGAGAGAGAGAGAGAGAGAGAGAGAGAGAGAGAAGGAGGTATATGACTGTGTGTGTAGATAGATGGGTAGATAGATAAAGCAATGTCAGGCGTGGGTGCTCGATTACACTGAGTTCTCCCGGGCAAATCAGATTGCAAGGCAGGTTAAGCAGCCCCCTCCCCCACAACACCAATGCCATCTCTCTCTCTCTCTCTCTCTCTCCCTCTGTCTCTCTCTCTCCCTCTGTCTCTCTCTCTCTCTCTCTCTCTCCCTCTCTCTCCCCTGGTTGCTGTAATATGATTAGTCTACATAAAGACGTGTCTGGAGTGTAATTCAGTGCTCGCTAATGAGCCGCCTGTGTGAACTCATCTCTCCTCCATCTCCCCAAGGCTGCACCCACTCACCTGCTGCTGGAGAGCGAGAGGGTGAGAGAGAGAGAGAGAGAGAGAGAGAGAGAGAGGAGGGGTGGGAGGAGGGAAAACAGCGCATGTGCACAAAAAAGTGATGCATAAATGTATTTAATTCAAAAGTCTGCATTAATGCGTCATCAACACAATTACTGATAAAAGTCAATCAGAACGGGCTCATAAAGTACATATTAATACACACACACACACACACACACACACACAATACACACACACACACACAATACACACACAATACACAATACACAGACAGACACACACACACACACACAACACACACACAAAATACACAGACACACACACAACACACACAATACACACACAACACACACACACACACGCACAATACACACACACACACACATATTAACACACACACAATACACACACACACACACACAATACACAGACACACACACAAAACACACACACACACACAATACACAGACACACACACAAAACACACAACACACACACACACACACATACACATACACAACACACACACACACAAAACACATACACACACACACACAATGCACACACACATATTAACACACACAACACATACACAAAACACACACACACACACACACACACACACACACACACACACACACACACAACACACACAACACACACACACACACACACAACACACACAACACACACACACACACACACACACACAATACACACACACACACACACACACACACACACACACACAGACACTGCAGTGATAAGACTGAGGGTCCCAGTCTGGCTATTCGTAGGGAACAGGTTGGGGGGCCATCTGGCCACTGGCTGATTTGAGAGAGAGAGATGACATTCTACAGGACAGAGGGCTTTGATGTTAAAACACTGGCTTTATTGTTCTCTCTCTCTCTCTCTCTCTCTCTCTCTCTATTTGCACTGACACCTCTAAAACGTGGCACCACAAACAGATCACTCAGCCAATGAAGCATAACCTCCGCAGTACTCACCCAAGTGTGGCCAACAACACACCCAGGCAGTGATAAAGGCATCAGGCCTAAAATGCAGTCATATCTGAACATTATGATCACCTCCTGTGCTTATTATACAGTATAGGTGCACTACGTAGTACACTGTAGTCCATCTGTTTCTCTGTATACTTCCTGTTCTTCAGTGGCAGGGACCCCTTTACATCTACAAGGTGGACCAACAAGGTAGGTGTGTCTAATAGAGTGGACACAGTGTTTAACATGTCCAGCAGCTCACACACTAACACACCACCACCAGAATGATCCACCTGCTCTGTGGGGGTCCTGACCATTAAAAAACAGGATGAACAGAGGTTAACAAAGTATAGACTGTAATTACAGACTGTAATTGTAGAAGGACAGAGTGCACCTGTATGGTCAGTGGAGCTAAAATGGACAATGAGTGTAGATACAAGGAGGTGGTTATAATGTATTATATGACTGTGTGTGCATGCGAGATGTTGGCCTTTTACTTCAATCTCAGGACGTGCGAGTAAGGCACTGATGTAAATTTCAAGTAGAACCTACAGTAGTGTACTGTATTTCTGAAATTACATTACAGTCATTAGCTGTTAAATTTGCAGATCATACTGTGTGTGCTGTAGTCTACCCAGCATTCTTTGCAGTTTTGATATTTTCTGATAATAAGCATGTAAGACAATATAAGACACCTTGTGTGTTTAAGGTGGTAGTAACTTCAGGCTCCTGCAGATGGCGCTGCATGAGGATGATCAGGCTATACATACCTGTGGGGTGTGCAACCATTGATTAATAAGGGGTGGTACAATGTCTTGTTCTATGCATAGAATATGGGTCGCAAAGCAGATGTTCATGATTGGCTAAAAGAAGTGATTGCATTTGGGCGCCAAAGGCCACAGTGTGAAGGAAGTAGCTGAATTTGCAGGTGTATGGAAGCGTATGGTTACAGGTCTACCAGCAGGGCCAAAAATTCCAGTCAACAGGACATTCAAATTTAAATTGTGGCCAAGAGCCAAGACTGAAGGCCTCTTGTGGGTCACTGTGCTTTATATGTTCATGGTATGCAGTTTCCTGTGGAGTGTTCTTTCAGAAATTGTTGTGAAGGACCTTTGTTGACGTCTAGAATCAATTTTTACCTGGAAGTGAAGCAATTTTTGGTTGTGAAACCAAAAAGTTTTGTCTTTTGGCCACAATTCGGTTGTCAATAAAGTTTAGTCCCTTACAAATACATAGCACACAGGCTACACGCGTTCAAGAAATAATATGCCATACATTGCTCCAAACACACACACACACACACACACACTCCCACACAGACATCCGCATCAATCTGGCCAGACGTATCCTGTGTTATAGATGACATTCAATGCCATGGAGGGCCCGCTAGTTGTAGTTCAATCACAGGGGGGCGTAAATGTCACCATAAGGAGATTCATAGACAGCAGAGGACACGGCACTGCACTTGACCTTTCCCTGCCCTCTCCAGGGGTCACCGTCAGCCTGCGACCACCCACAACTAGCCTCGACATCGCCCACCGTCCTGTACATGACCGGGCTATGCATATACAGCGCAATCAATATTCAGCCATTTAATATTCCACAATGCACACAGTTCTTAATGGTTCTGCTTCACTGTAATTGAGTTACTGTGGTGAGCAGGTTAAGAACCACAGTCTGGCCAGAGTGTATTACAAACAGCACAGCAGGTCTGAGATGTTAGAAATAGCAAGTAGTAACAATTATTGTGCAGAACATACAAAATAGATTCATCTGAAAGCAATCTACTCAACATTTCTTAATGATCCAGGAATGAAATCTTGTTACCATGGCATATACAGGTATAGCAGAAAATGATGATCACCCCTAGTTTGGAATGAACCAGGCCCAGGACAACAAGTATGTATATATCGTTTTTTACAAGTGATGTTGCAAAGCCAAAGTGCCAATCCAGTAATCAGATTAAAGTTACTTACCCAAGTCACTGTGCGTTACTATTTATATCATTTTCCTTAGTAAAAAGATACAGCGGTAACCCTACTTACGAGTTTAATCCGTGCAGGAGCCGAGCTCGTTAGCTGGTGTGCTCGTTAGCTGGATGCATTTTCCCCATAAGAATACATGTAAAACTGATTAATCTGTGTCAGCCGGCCAATATACAGTATACTTTAATATGCTACATAATGTGTTTATATGGGTTTTTTAAATAATAAACAAGACGACGACGACGCTCATGTAGGCTGGCGGCTAAGGAGGACAGGAGGACGGGCGTACGTGTATGGCATGGTTACACTTATCATATGAAAAGTAAAAGTAAAATTTATCTAACTTTCTTGTTCACTACCTTTTGCTGTCTTTGTGTCACTTTCACTTTCACTTTCACTGGACAGCGGTCAAAGGTAATGACTGACCTCTTCTTCTACGCTAGCATCTAGGCGATGCTACGACCGCTGCGCCCCTAGCGGTTGATATAATTGAACAAATTTACGCTTCTCGTTACTTGGAATTTTACTCGTTACCTTGAACAAAAATATTCCGAGATCTCGACTCGTTACCTGGAATACTCGTTAGTAGAGATGATCGTAAGTAGGGTTACCACTGCATATTTTTACTTTCTTCTTGCGATTTTACTTCTTCTTGTGGGAAAGTGACGCAAATGTAAACAATGGAGGGAAGGGTTATCAAACAAAAACGCTGGCTATGGTCTTCCCCAGCCTTTGACTCCATGCAAACTTCTACTCACTCGCTAAAACAAAACAGTGTTTTTCTTAAAGAGACAGTAACCCTTTATACTGACACTGCAGTAGTACACTATGAACTAACACATAAACATTAATTTATCTAGTTTAAATCAAAATATTACAAAAACTGTCTCATGCAATCCAAATATCTTAAACCAAAAGTAAAAAAATTAAATTACTGGTAAATACACAAAGATAAAAGGTTTAATAATTTTTAGTAATTGGCCCAAACACAACAGAAGCTGGACGTCAGTGTAAAACCAGTAAGTGAAGAAGCTGAAGAAGTTGGTAGGGCAGTAAGTACTGATGCTGGTCATGAATGATTTATTTCAGTGATTACATTCAAAAAGTGAAACTTGTATATTATATTCATTCATTACACACAGACTGATACACTTCAAATGTTTATTTCTTTTAATTTTGATGATTATAACTCACTACCATATACACTGTGTTTTGTATTGTAAAACCACTCCTTGCTGCTCTAATGCTGCGAACAACAGGTTCAATGTTCAGTTTTGCCGAAACAGTGTTACCAGTTAAATATGTGAGGTCAAGAAAGACTGTATTTTATTTTTTATTAAAAAAATTATATTTAAGATAATTCAAGAGAAACCACCTTTTTTATAAATAAAACATGTATTTTTTCAGGAAATAGTTCAACTTTAAATGTCAGGAGATACATTGTTGTTGCTAAAAATGCATTTCCAATAAAGTGAGTATTGGCAAAACTGGTTGTAATTTTTAATGTAGAGGTGGTGGGGAGGTGTTGTCTGCAGCTGCTGAATGTAACTAATAAAGTAACTTGTAATCTAGCTTAGTTACTTTTAAAATCATGTAATCAATAAAGTAACTAAGTTACTTTTTAAAGGAGTAATCCGTAATCAGTAATCAGATTACTTTTTCAATGTAACTATGCCATCACTGGTGAGCACACTAGTCAGTTGTAGCAGATTGTAAAACCGTCATCGTGGGCAAAGGTTGTGATGTGACTGATGTCCAAAAAGGCATGGAAGGGATCTCAGAAACCGCTAACTGAGCCAATAGCTAGTGAAGGTGAACCAAAAACAGTACCTCCCAACTTCCATTGATGCCAGAGGGGAACAACAAATTTGATGAGGGGTATAGCGCAATAAACAGTTGGAGTGGGTCTTCCATCAACTAATACAGTCCATGTCATGACATCTCGTTAGTGTCATTTGAGTCAATGGTGTTTATTTCCACTAATAGGTAGGTGGCCATAATATTTTAATATGTCCATGTATGTAGGGATTTGAAGCTCCAACCAGTGACACAGAATGCTCTGGAATGGAATGAGTGCCTCTGGATAATATTCATCAGCTAATACAGTCCATAGCATGATGTCATGTCATCTGAGGAACTATTAATTGTAATGTTCTGAAAGTAAATCCAGGAAAGAATAACTCAACAATTACTGCTGTTTATCTGAGCATCTTAATTAATTGGTTCATTGGTACAACCCATCGTTTTAATGCCGAAAGACTCAGGTTTCATGTTTTTATGTGGCATTTGGTACCTAGGCTGGCAATGTTGTATTTTGAAAGTGCATGGTGTCGTTGTTAGAGAAGCAAGGCTATATATACATGAACTACCATAAAACCCCCAGCGCCATGGCCAGTGCTAACAGCCTCGGCTAGTAAATGTGAAGTGCACTTGTATGGCTGCTGGATGAGCACATTGTAGTCTTGATATGAATGGGATGGAGTAACAGCTGGCTGCTCTCTCTGGGTCAATAGAGGAGCATCCCTAGTGAGTGTGTGGATGGTAAATCTCCCAGTGCTCTCTGCTGTGCTCTGTAAATCACACACTCAAGACGGGCAGCCCGGCTAATGGCGGGTTAAGCACTTAGTAATGAAACCATTACGTCCAAAATGTGCTGCTCAGCCTGGCCACCAGCACACCAGGTGTGTGCCTGTAAAAAACATCAGTACTTATAAAGTGTGTCTCTCAACAGAGATTCTCGTCATCTCAGGATTGAGTTCAAAGGACGTTATCTGAAGGAAAAGATCCCAAAAATGGTTTCCTGGAAAACTGCCATGGAATCACATTTGGTTACTTGAATGAAAGTTTGACGGGTGGATCTTTCTTCCAGTAAAATTTCAATTTAACCAACTCAGATGGCCACATCATTTTTGGTAGCCCTGTTGGAAATATCCAGCTTGATAAGTTTAGCTTTGAGATCTGGTTGATCAGTTTGAACATCTACCATTTGTGACACCGCCTGGGAAAACCCGGCCAAAGTCTTTTTTCAAATATGAGTTATATGGATATTTGTAAAGAGTACTGTTAGAGGAATCCTCACACCAAATTTCAGCCAATTATCTTTTATACTTTCCAAGATATAGCATTCAGAGACGAAACGTAGAGACGTAGTTTAGGAGCCAAATGACACCCAACAAGCTTGTGCACCACTGAAGTAAAAGTAGTTCCACATCAGAATTCGAGGGGTCAAGGAAACCCATTTTTCGGGTAAAATCTGCAAATTTGGTGAATGGCTTGAGGCACAAAAACAACATTTGTTTTTTATACAAACATGTACTACAATCAATATTTGAGACTATTATCTTTCATTTACAGCAATAAGACCAAGTGATTATATTATGATTATATTGTGACAGGCTGAACAACACAATATCTCAATAAGATACCCAGCAACTTTGGCCGGGTTGTCCCAGGTGAGGTCACATTTGTGGTGAAAAGCAGAATAAAGCTGGTCTATCAGCTCTGAACAGCTTAACCAAAGTGGTCAACCAGATAAACCAGCTTCAGACCAGCATCAAATTTAAGATGCACGGCCTAGCCGGAAGATTTGAGAAGTTTTAGAGAATTGGTGACAAAATACAACTCGGAAAAAACATTTGGTTGGAGTTTTGATTCACTACATACATGGTCATAGCAAAAATATTATGACCACCTACCTTATAGTGGGAAAAGCCAGTCATGGCTGGTGGAGTTGTGACCTGGGCTGTATGGAAGGCCCTCTTCAACTGTCTACATCAATTACTCTGTAGAGTCAACATTCCCCTCTGGAATTAATGGCATATGTTGCACCACTTTTATTCCATTGAGAAGTCCATTTGACTGTAGAACGTTTCACAAATTTAGCAGCTTTTGAGATGCTACCACCCTTCACCTAGCAGCACCAATCTTTTAAACTTCAGTCACATCACGTCCTTTGCCCATGATGATGGTTTTACACTATGCTACAACTGACTAGTGTGCTCACCAGTGATGGCATAGTTACACTAAAAAGTAATCTGATTACTGATTACTCCTTTAAAAAGTAACTTAAGTTTCTTTATTGATTACTTGATTTTAAAAGTAACTATGCAAGATTACAAGTTACTTTATTAGTTACATTCAGCAGCTGCAGACAACACCTCCACCACCGCTTATTTATATACATGCAGTAAACTCTGTGATGCTGCATCTGTGATGTCTCACGCCAAGTTCTTTAAAAAACCAAGGGTGGTCTTAATATCTTCATATGGCCATTTATGCAGTGTACATGTATTATAAATTGTGTACTGCCACTAGTTATACATCACATACCCCTAGGGGTGCCACTTTGAGAATTCTAATACTTTTATTTTTAAGAATCTACAGTAAGTACAGTAGGTTCATGTATGTATTTTGACAAAATAAAGGTTTAAGCAATGAACTGAGATTATTGCTCATTTAAAGCTGATTCTGCTTGACTGTTTCTGCATGTATATATGTTTGCATGTGAGGTTAAGTGTGTGTGTGTGTGTGTGTGTGTAAGCTCGAGTCCCATCCATCACAGCCCGAAATAGGCTCCTTCATTTCAGGATTGAGGCAAAAGTTTGCATCTCGGTTCCCCACCCTCATATAGTCCCCATTGTTCTCCAATGAGAGAAATATCACATTTCAGATGAAAATTTATGGAAATCGCATCAACGCCATTACGCTCGCGACTTTTCAGGGCAATATATTCTTAGCGGTGCGACAGTCCTCGTCCGGATGATAAATTCAACACAGTCTTAAAGCATATGGGAAGTGCTTTTTCCTTTTTTCACAGGGGGGCACGTATTTGTTATTAGAGCGAGTTTAAGTGAATGAGGGTGCATACGAAAATTTCTCACTTCTCCACTAGGCCTCCTTTTTATGGATCCATTATTATTTTTGTATTCTTTATTTATTTGTCATCGGGAGTCTAATGTCATTGCGTCTTCTCCTCTTCTTCTTCTTCGCCAAGTGCGAGAGAGGTACTGTAAATGAAATTTACAGAGCTGCTGCTTTACGGGGGTCCAGGCCGAGGAGGCCTCGATGGGGCCACCAGCTTTTATCATCTATATTTATCACTGTGTCAGAGTCCTTCTCTCTCTCTCTCTCTCTCTCTCTCTCTCTATCCCGATCTCCCTCCATTTCATGGCTGCAGTGTGGCCCGTCCTGCCGTGATTGCTTCGGTCACATCAAAACAACATTAATTCCTATCATTTATAGCCAGGCCACATCAAGGCGGCATTAATTCAGATGACGCGCCGGAGCTGAGCGGTATTGGCTTCCCAATCAATGCGCTGATTCTCATGGAAAGAGCTATTATTCAAACGCCTGCCTCCACCGGCTCCGCTTTGATGCTCGGAAATATTGATTTTGCATTCCTCGCAAATAGCTATTAAGTTGCTTGGTGAGCAAACAATCAAAGGTGTAAATAAAGATGACAATAGGAGCTCACAAAGAGCCCCCCCCCCCGATTCTCAGTCTATCTCTATTCACTGAAAAGCCACAACATTAACACCACTAAACATTAAAACCACCTGACCACAGTCACATACATTCAGGAGACTTATATGTTCTTACACGTTCAACCTGTAACCAGCATCCAGTGGTCAAGCATCAATTCTCAATACCAGGGAAGCGAAGAACAGACCTGAACTCACAAGAGCACAAGGATGGAGCTTCACTACAGCTGACTATACAGTTCTGTTGCTTTTTCAACATCACAATACAGACAAATATTTAAAATATATATACAGTCATATTACATTATGACTCAGCTCAGGATGCCATGTGACAGGGTTTGCTGCATGTATAAATAAGCGAGCACACTAGTCAGTTGTAGCAGAGTGTAAAACCATCATTTTGGGCAAAGAACATGATTTGACTGATGTCCAAAAGGGCATGATAATAGGATAGCAGGTGAAGGGTGGTAGGATGTCAGAAACCACTAACCTTGATATTGTAGAGTTGCCTAGAATGAGAATGGGGGTGGCATGGTAGCTTAGTGTTTAGCACGTTCGCCTCTCAGAGCTGAGGTCTTGGGTTCGAGTCCCCATCTGAGTGGAGTTTCCATGTTCTTCCCGTGTGGGTTTCCTCCGGGGACTCCGGTTTCCTCCCACAGTCTAAAAACATGGACTGGGTACTCCAAATTATTCGTACGTGTGTGTTCACCCAGCGATGGACTGGCGCCCTGTCCTGGGCTTAGTTGAATAGTGTAATGCCCTGCCCTGCGCCCAGTGAGCGGGTAGGGGACTAATCGCGACCCTGATAAGGATTAAGCGGGTGTGATAATGGATGGATGGATGGATGGATGGTGAATAGACTTCTTGTACATTGAGTGTCTCCGAACAACATAACAATGGTGCCCCGTGAGCCATTGATGCTAGAGTAGAACCACAACTCCAACAAGTGTTACAGAGCGATTGGTATGCCACAGTGGACCAGTTAACCTCTATAATGAATAAAAAAGACAGGGATCACCAATGAGGCTACCATTATTCCCACTATTAGTTGATGTTCATAATATTCTATGACTGTGTAAGCTTGTTTTTTACGAATAGTTAAGTTGCTAAAAGTGTAAGTATGACTTTTTCAGCCAAGCCAAGAAAAATGACAAAACAATAGTTGTTTGTATCAAATGAATTAAGATTTGACAGTTTCTTGCCTCATTTTTTAAAACCAGAACCAGGTGAACCATTTATTTAAAGTATGAGAATTTAAAAGCACAGTTGCTTGCATCACATAAGTCTTTCCTTTATTAGCAAGTGACCAACAGATGGTCTCCATAGCAGAGAGAAAAACGTGGGAACGTTCTTAGTGAACGCATTCTTGAAAATTGGGCAACAGTGGAAGATGACGTCAGGCAAGAACATGAAGATGCAAGAAATGGACAGGGTTCCTGATAGTGATGACTTGATCAGATTATGTCCAAAATGTCAAAGCTGATGAGATATTCCCAAGCAGCAGTAGTGGGAACCTTCAGACAGTGATCTAAAGAGGAACAAACCACCAACCAACCCAAGAATCAATGCATGAAGGTAAGAAAGGTGATTCCAGCTGGTCTAAGCACACAGAGGTCACAGAAATGTAAAGCTGGTGAATGGGGGACTGAAAGAACATGTAAAGATTGAGCATTTGGAGCTTTGTAGTCTTACTATGGGGGGCAGTCATGGCCTAGTAGTAAGGATCTGGTCTTGTGACCAGAAGGTCGCTGGTTCAATCCCCAGACAGGACATGACTGAAGTGTCCTTGAGCAACTAAGTGCTCCCCGGGCACCGGCGGATAAGCCCCGAGCACTTATTCTCACAGCCTAGTGTGTGTGTGTGTGTGTGTGTTTCACTGCACGAATGGGTTAAATGCGGAGGTCAAATTCCGTTGTGTGAAAAATCACATTGGCTAAATTGGTTCATCTTACAAACCAAGTTGGTTTTAACGGTTTTTGGTAAATTTGACTTTTCCCAGATAAAATTTGTTCCCTTTAATCTGTATATTGACCTTCATTTGAGTAACCAGTTGAGTTCAAATCAGAGAAACGAACTAATTAACGGACAGATACAGGGGTTCGGAGGGGGGGTGATTTGAGAGTTACATTGCGGAGTGGAGCAGATGGTGCCACTGGGCCTCAGTGATATCATTAATGCCTCCAGTCTTTTCTCTGCTGTTTATAAGCCAGCTTCACATAAGCTCAGTTACAAACACTTCATCAGTCAGTGTGTGTTTGCCGTTATTAGGGCTCATAAGTGGATTCTCACTTTAATTGTTCACTTTTATCAGAATTTGCATATTAACAGAGCCTCAATAATCACTTGTAGTTACAGTCAAATCATATTAAAGGTCTATCACATGTATCTTATGGCTGATAAATGCTGGGCTATTCCTTTAATAAGTGAAGCAGAGTTCAAGAGGTTAACGTTTTAATGGCAAAAGAAGATATAGAGGGAGAGAAGAAAAGAGAGAAAAGAAGTGAAAAGTGAAAGCAGCTACAAACATATCCACTTAGAGCAGCCTGTCAGACACTGACAACTCTGAGTTGGTTGGATCAATACCCTCGAGCCCCTCCTGACAGCCCACCAGGGCATGTGAGTGTGTGTGTGTGTGTGTAAAGGCCTGTGGACAGCTGCCTGCTCTGTCAATGAGAATGAGGAAGTAGATTGCTTTCAGCAACAACACTGATTGGCCAGCCCCATCAACTCTTACCACCAACCACAACTACCGATTCAACCAACCATTGACCCCTGATGACCTCTCCATCCATCTGTAGCCATCCAGAGTGTCAATTGACCGTTTGTGAATGATGATTGACCCACCTCTCAGCCAATCAAAATCAAGCTCTGGCTCCTCCCACAAGTGAAAAGTAACCACTCATGAGCTCCTCATTATAAGCAAGAGCAGCGGTGGAGAAAATTAATTTGAAATTTTAGGCAAAAAAGAGATATTTTTGAGGATGTGTACGCTTTCTAGATGTGGAAGCTGCTGACTCCAAAGGCACAAATACAACCTCATACCACCTCCTCTTGAGAAGGTGTCTGTGGTTTCAAAAAAGAATGTCACATTTTTGATTAACAGTTTTCCATTTTGTCTATTTTAAATGATCTTTGGCCCAAACGTTTTTGAGATGTTCTAAATGAGTCAATATTTTTCATGAAATGGTCAAATGTCTCAATTTCAACATTTGTTATGTGTTCTACGATCTATTATGAATAAAATATGGGTCTATAAATCATTTGCGAATCATTGCATTCTATTATGTAGAGTGCCAGTCAAAAGTTTGGACACACCTTCTCATTCAATGTTTTTATGGTCTTCTTTTTTCCTACATTATAAATAAATACTGAAGTCATCCAGACTATGAAGGAACAAGTAATGAATCATGTAGTAAACTTAAAAGTGTTAAACACATCAAAATATGTTTTAGATTTTACTTCAAAGTAGACACACAACTGATGTCTCAAACACATTAAGAGGCAATAAGCAGTGTTGGGAACGTTACTTTAAAAAAGTAGTTATAGTTACTCACTACTTGTTCAAAAAAGTAACTTAGCTAGTAACTGAATTACTCTATAATAAAAGTAACTCG
>BRDA01068623.1:0-12982 GCA_036984385.1 Crenuchus spilurus
CAGTCCAACACGTGGCCACTGGTTTGCTATAAAGCAACTTGAAAATATCAACTTCAATGTGCTCCAACTGCTAAAACAATATTATTTAAATAGCAAAAGAAGTCTTGAAATAGGTGTGTACCACAATTCTATATTTGTAGACCTGTCTAATCTTATTTAGATTACAAAGTCTGTTGAAATACTTTCTAGTCAGTTATATGAAACTTTCCATTCAAGATTTAATTAATCATTGGACATCTAATTCTGGATCTATTTATTTAATGGCTCCTCAACCTCACTGCAAACATTGGTACCACTGAATATGGCACTGTTCTGCACAAATTTGGGATTATATTCCACTTTAAACAACTGTTCTGCAGGTGTTTTCTTATTACTACAATATATGTCAATCTGATTTCGGCTGGAAGTAAATCTGTCCACAATCCAATGTGGCGTCCCTTCAGGATCTATTCTTGTACCTATTCTGTTTTTCAATGTACATGTTTTTCATTGGACTGATAATGAAGTATATAAGGTGACATATTCAGGCTTTTGAGAACAAGTGCATCAGGAAGTTGCTGAATATCTCATGGATGAAGATGATGACCACTGAGCAAGTCTATGAGATGCTAGAATTCAAAAGGAGTTACTGATGCACGTTAAATCCCACAAGTTACGTTACTTCGGACATGTGATGAGACAGCACATGAGAGCATTGAAGGAAGTGTTATGACTGGACTTGTGGAGGGAGTCAGAAGACGTGGAAGACCAAGAATAATGGATAACATCAAGACATTTTTCATTTTCATTATCACACCCGCTTATTCCTTATCAGGGTCGCGGTTAGTCCCCCACCCCCTCACCGGGCGCAGGGCAGGGCATTACATTAATCAACTAAGCCCACGACAGGGCGCCAATCCATCGCTGGGTGACACACAGACCCACACACACACACACACACACACACACATACGTACCTATGGACAATTTAGAGTACCCAATTCACCTGATCCCCATGTTTTTGGACTGTGGGAGGAAACCGGAGCCCCCGGAGGAAACCCACGCAGACACGGGGAGAACAAGGAAACTCTGCTCGGATGGGGACTCGAACCCAAGACCTCAGCGCTGAGAGGCGAACGTGCTAACCACTAAGCCACCGTGCCGCCCCAACATCAAGACATGGACTGGATTATCAGGTGCTAGCCTGCTACGAGCAACCAGAGACAGATGCCATTGGAGAGAAGTGACTCGTCTGTGCACCCGACCATCGCGAAGCGATGACGGCGTGTGACATGACATGACATGACAGGTGACATAAGTCTTCATTTTTAAAATCATATACAGTGTTATATAACCCAATATCCAACTAATTAAACCACTTAAGGCAATGATTAAAAATTAACCTATACCTTTTTCTGAAATAAATGCTCCCAACATTCTTTACAAAATTCCACCTCCTGTGAGTGTTGTAAATGTCCTTTTCCAAACAATCAAAGTACAGTACAGCACAACACTAGTATAGTTCACACAAATCTTTTCTTAAAGGGCCAATATCATTAAAAATGACATTTCTTTTGAAATAGTATGTAAACACTGAAGTTTCATGTAATGAAATGTACCATTATTCATCTTTTCCATACATTAAATTTTTGGAAAGTAAACAGCCTGTAATGAATTAATTGTTTTTGTGATGTCAACCAAGATTTACATAGTATACCATTCAGTCAACAGTAGCTTAACTTCCTTTTCACTGCTTTTTGTACAAGGTCCAGTACTGGGCAGCCAATTGGAACAGAGATAATTTCAATAAAGTAATTTTCTCAAGGGCACAATAACATAAACATTCTGTTTAATTCTAAATGATATAAAGTGATTTGGAATTGGTTCTTGGCAAAAGCCACACATAATCATAAGTGGGCTCTAGGAAAAAATAAAGTACAAGAACAAGAAAATATAGAATATGAGCTTTTTAAATATGTTAGTTTTAAGAACATTAGATGCTTTTGGCATTTGAGAAATATGCAAATTTGTCCCAAATGCTTATGCCCTTCAAATTACCTTTATATGTAAAGTGTAGACTATTTGCATTCTATGGGAGATTGAGGTTTTTTTTTTCTTGTTACTCACTTATAGAATTCTCTCACAAATTAGGAGCATTTTAAGACCTTCTTTTACTGGTTTGATGTATTTTAGTAACATTTAAATAGTTTTAAGCAAATTACAAAGACAAATTATAATACAAATATACAGTCTAACTGAGAAAGGCTTATCATAGTTTTATTAGTGTGCTATTGTATCATTAATCTTAAAAATGGAACATGGTGAGCAAGCAGAAGTTAATATGCATAATCTACTAATTATTCAACTAATGAGAAAAAGTTTTTTGTTAAGAAATGCAGATGTGTTTTATGCTGTGCATATTAGCCATCATCACAACTACAGCAGTTTATATTCAGTCTTTCCATCTATTAAATGTAGTTGATAGTGTTTTTACACTTTATCACAGAATATTTTTCATTTGAGGTTTTATTTGATTCAAGCTCATTTAATTTATTTAATTAAGTGCATTTAATTGATGCTTGTTGATTATGTTCAGACACTTGATCTTGATTTTTCATGACCATCAGAACAGTGCTGGTCTCCAGCCATGACCATCTAGCACTGTAACCTTATCAATATGCTAACATCATAATGTCCATATCATGTAACGCATTTGAAGTTTCCATCTTTTCCATAGCACCTTTATTCAGTTTTTTACCTTTCCTGAGCAAATGGAAATAACTTTTTTATCTGCCCTAATATGGGCAATACTTCCAAGCCAACTGTTGTTGAAGGTACAATGATACAAAAAATGAGTACAAAAACTAGCAACATTATTAAAAATGACAAAGAAACATCAATCAATGAAAATGTGTTCAACACTAATATATATGTTATTGCATTTGTAAGGCTTCAGCAATCCTCAGTCAATGCTTAGTCAGGTTGTGGTTTGTTTTATTATTAAAGCTACGTATTGAGCCATACTTAGATAAATTATTCCAGACAGAAATAAAACCAGAAGCCATTCTCACTCACTGGGAAATATTGAGGATACTATGTCCCTGAAATGTTATGAATAATTCGAGCACACATGCTTGTATTTCCTCATATACAGACTGCTTTTAAAAAAAGTGCTTGATATTTGAATAATTATATAGAAATGTGTTACTTTAAGTATTATATTCTCTCTGCCACAAACAGTATGTTGTTTTGGGTTCAGTTGCCATGGTGAGCAAAAGTTCATCTACAGACTTGGCAAACAGAGAGGGCATGAGGATGGAATGTAGATGCCAGTACTGTCTGGCTTTCAGAAATCCCTCCGTTACCATTTCCCAGGGATTGGCACACCACACTCATACCAGCCCACAAAAGTATGAGGCGTACGCCTGCCAATGGGTCCAAAATTTACAGGCTCCTGCCTATATGAACGATAGTATCCTGAAATCCACAAAAAAGACAATTAAAATGCTGCTTCAGTACTATGATGGACAAGAAATAATAATAATAATAAGTTACATAATGTCTTTCAAATGCCCAAGACAGCTTTACCAATCAGGGTAGATACAGGGGGAAAAAACCATCAGAGAGAATGATAGTACTTTGAGAAGAGATATGTCTTTAGATGGGCTTTAAAGATGGAAAGAGAAGGAGAAGAGTGAATAGAAGAAGGTAAAGAGTTCCAGAGGGTGTAGGGAAGAACAGTAAAAATCCTGACACCCATAGAGCAAACCTGAACCTAGGAATGACCAGAAGACCAGAATGACAAGCATGATAATCACTAATGATTAGAGTGAAGTACAGGTGATTGTACCTTGAGCTGTGGGCAGATAGACAGAGAGGTTGTGTGGTCCTGTCCTGCCTTCTAGATAGGAATCTACAAACTGACAGTGGTCTTCTCCATGTCCAAATGAATCAGCAATACTGTAGAATGTTTCTGGAATTGGGAAGAGAAGAAATAATTTAAGAACCTCTTAAATGTGCTGCAATAAATGTCAAAAGTTTGCAGACATTTTATTTGAAAATTAAGACTGTTGTTGGGGAGTGTGTCACTCTTTGCCTTTTTAATAGCCTCTACACCTTTGGGAAGAGTTTACCCCAAATATCTGAACAATACTGTGGAAATCTGATTGCATTCATCTTGCTGTAAGGATGTGAAAACCTGCCATGAGAACATTAGTGAGGTCAGGTAATGACACTGGTTGATTAGGTGGGTTACAACTGTCACTCCAGCTTATCGTGGCTGAAGCTACCTCACTCCAGAGTGTGCAGGTCCACTACAATACATTGTTCTATACCTCTCTGACAATTGGCCTTGGACATGGTGACCATGCGGAGCATCCCATTCTATTAAGGATGCTTTTCTTTGAAGATTCTACAGGTACACCCTAAAGTTCCTTAAAGTTGCTTTTAGACAAATAATGTACATTTATGTGAGTTTTGATTGACAATCCCACAAAGTAACACAATGGACACAAGATACAGGCAAGAGAGACAGTAGAGATCAAGTATAAAGAGTAAAGAGCAGACAATGAATCATACCTTTTAGTCCATCTCCCATGAAAATTTTATAACGCAGTGAGTTACAGAGGACCACACCCACAAACTTCCTGTACCAGGTACGCTTAACAAACTGGCTTCCTTTACAAGTACTGTGTGCAGGGTTAAATCTGAAGGTGAATGGAATCCAGATCGGCTCGCCACCTAGGAGACAAATCCAAATCTGTGTGTTCTAGAATAGACTTACAGTATTATATTTATTACTAGACTACACAGTGGGTGGTACACAAGATTTATGTACTTATGGACCATTTTTACAGTCTGAAAAATCACACAAAACATCTGAAATTTTTACATTTTAAAACTGGGAAATAAAGAAAATTTCAAATATTTGAAGAACAGTTCTGGGGCAGTACCTTTCCCATCACTGGCGTGATGCCCTTAACAGTGTATATTAAGCACCTTTAGTTATAAATAATAGTTGTTCCAGATTCTGTTACAATTAATTTGTTGTAAGTTATATCTCACCCTGTTTTGACTCCAGAATTTTACATTTCTTTTTTTTAATAATAATGTAATTTTTTATTGGAATATTGGAATATTCACTGGAAAGTTACAATCATTGGCAATGTGGATGTAATGAACATTTAAAGTGTACAGTTGGATTTTATACCTGTAATGTCTCAGTGAATGTACATGTGAACATTGTTTTTTTGTGGTAGTGAAAAGGAAAAGTAACAGGAAGTAAAAAGTAAAAGGAAGAAAAATGCACTATTTCTAGGTCACTATTCAAACTGAAGTACATTTAAGACATTAACCATATTAAGGTGTTTGTAGAAAATGTTAATAACTGTGAACAAATCATTAGTTCATGAGAATTTGAACATGAACAAATGTTTATAAATGACAGTTCATGTAGTGACTAATGATTGTATTCATTTTTGCAAATGTTAACAAATCATTAGTAAATCATTAGTAAATCATTAATAAATCATTTGTTAATGAAATTCTCATGAAATAATGATTTGTTCACAGTTATTAATTATTAGTTAATGAGAATTTTTATGAAAGTTATTATAAAGTGTTACCAGTTTGTTTGAGTTCAGAAAACTCTCATCTAAGTATTTTAAAAATCCTTTAAATTTATGTTGATAATATATTAAATTTGAAACTGTATTACATAAAAAAATAATACACTGATGCATTTTCACAACTGCACTCAATCGTTTGAATCACTGGTGCTATATTTCAAATAATATTGAGTGTAATACATTTGCAACAGAAGTTGTTTATGTGTCTTACCTGGTGGTCTCTCTATAAGAAGTGGGTCATCTGTAGAAGAGAGATTTTAATTTAATTTACATTTTAATTTACACAATGAAAATATTTTTTCAATAAAAACAGCTTCAAACTGAAGTAGATTCTGACCTGATTCTGTAACATAAGTTAATGTCTCGCTGATCGGCCCTAGACCAAAGATGTTCTTTGCTTGTACTCTGAAGTAGTACCTACAAGAGAACAAAGAAAGTTACTCACCAAAATTCATAAAGTCTGAGAGGTTCTGAGTAGTGTTGTCAGTAACATACTGTAGCTGTAGCAGGAGGAGACGGGGAAGCAGTGTGGGTTTCCAAAACAACCAGTTTAATTACAGAACACACACAAATAAACTGTTGCTATGACCCCTTAAACTTGTACTCAAGTAATTTCAGACTTCGAAATCTGCCTGAATCCTTTTGTACATGCACTGCATGGATAATCCAGCAGGGGGCAAAATATATGTATCTGATTTTATACATCAGTTAATTTAATTAATTCAAAATATATTATCTATTAACATTTGTACAGTAATAAATTGTGTAAAATTAATTATCACACTGATTATGAAAACTCCACCATGCATCAAATATGATAAACGTGGTTTTCTAGAGTTAAAGGAACATTTCCCTTGTTTATGCCTTAGCAGACAAGAATGTATCTGCATTTTTTCTGATAGTGTATGGAGATAAAGGTCAAGCAATTATCACAGAAATGAAGTCAACAAAGAGAGGGAAAAACATACTTAGCAAAGAGAAGAAAGGGCGGAGACCACAAGAAGTTGGAAGGAGAGAACAAAATGCTGTCTCAAAGGAACAACTGTGTGCTTTTAGACTTTTCTTTCATGACAAATGTTAGTGAGACAAATGCCAGCATTTAGCCTCTTGCTCCAAAACAGGTTGTGTGTGTCATTTGATTGATTTGAGAGGAATAAAAAAGAGAAAGTGGGCCAGGATTACAGCACACACCCAGTCAGGAGTAAGTGAGAGAGCCCAGTACTTTCACTGCTCTGTGTCTGTGTGGGGAGCAGCGATCAGTACCTTCGCGCTCTGCTTGTTTTTATTTGAGACCCATTTAATGACATAAAATCGGCATGGCTGGATCAAATTAGAGGAGCCACGTGGAAACTCTGACCAAAATAAAGAGAGAATTCCAAAGACAATCCCAGTCAGACTGCCACAGGGAGATTAAGGGAAGTGGAAGTTTTCTTTATCCCCTAGACAACAAATCTAAGAGGACTAAGTGAAAGCTTTATGATAAATCTCCACATGGCATCTATGCTGCAATGTCTGTCCCTGCTGAAGCCTACGTTTCAGCTGTGATGGTGATCAAGG
This sequence comes from Crenuchus spilurus, assembly GCA_036984385.1. Lineage (NCBI taxonomy): Eukaryota > Metazoa > Chordata > Actinopteri > Characiformes > Crenuchidae > Crenuchus > Crenuchus spilurus. The sequence continues at coordinate 7,164 of BRDA01068623.1, forward strand.
ACAAAGTCACTCAGGATAAAGGAAACATTCAGGCAGGAGTTTTGTAAAGCTGCTGGTTTCTCTCTTGCCAATCACTGAGTTCCAAGAACAGGCTGAGAAAACAGGAACCTAAGAGGAACCCAAAAAAACACAAGGGAAACCTTCTCCATCACTGCATTCCAATCATATGAACTCTCCACAGTATGACATTAATGATGAATTAACCCTTAAAACCCCAATATTGCCAGTGGTAACAAATACATGTTGTACCTTGATATGAACCATTTCTCACTGATTGCATTTTGAAATAAGAGGAACATTTTTGTCAGAATGTACAAACTCTACTTCGGGAAAACATGGAGCATTTTTAAATTTAGAAGTTGATGCTTGAAGCACAATCAAAAAAGTTGGGATAGAGGCAAAATAAGACTGTAAATGTACACTTGATACTTTTCTGGAAGGTTCCATAATTAGTAGTTTAACTCGTAACAGGTGAGGTCATCAAGACTGAGTATAAAAGAAGCATCCATCAAAGGTTTAATATCAGCAAGCAAGGACAGGTCATGGTTCACCACTTTGTGCTAAACTGGATAAGAAAATTGTCATTCAGTGCAATGAGATTTTTTCTCAATGCGAGACTGCAATGATTTAGGTGTTTCACCATCTACAGTTCATAATATCATTAAAAAATTCAGGGAAATCTCAGTGAGTAAAGGCCAAAGATGGAAACTGATGCTGAATGTACAACACAATAGGCAGTATTGTTTGAGAAACCATCATGCAAACCATCATGCTACAGTGATGGACATAGCCACAGGCTCAGGAGCATTTTTGGAAAATCACTGTCACTTGTTCTAGTCCACTTCTGCATCAAGAAATGCATCCTGAAGCTGTATTATGCAAAGAGGCCATATATTAATTTTGCTCAGAAACGAGTTCAATGGGCCCAAAATTATTTGTGATGGACCAAAAGACAGTGGAAACATATTCTGTGGTCAAATGAGTTCACAGTTCAGCTTGTTTTGGGGTAAAATAGACATCAAATTCTACATGCCAAAATGAAAGAACATTCAGATTGTTATCCATGAAAAAAAAGTAAATAAATAAATAAACAAATACACACACAAATTATATATATATATATATATATATATATGACAGCAGGTTGTGTGTCAGTGCCCATGTCATTGGTGATCTGCATATGATGGTACCATTGATAAAGAGGCTTATATTTATATTTTGGAGAGGCTCAGCAGGACAATGCCAGGCCACATTCTGCATGGCCTACAACAGCATGGCTTCTTAGACATGAGTCTGTGATTGACTTTAGTCTGTAAGTATTCAAAATGAAGGCCCACAAAAACTTAGCAGGAGGGAGTGTGGGAGTGAGGGATGTTATAGAATTTTTATTTTTTTTTTCAATAGAAAATCGATTTTTTTACAACAGCATAATAAGGCTTTGTGCATCTGCTTTCCTATCTTATAGTAATGTAAAGTAATTGGGGCAGGGTTCTGAATACATCTGATCTATAAGACTGAAGTTCAGAACTTTTTTTTTTTTTTTTTGCATGATGATCTCTTGAGATCAGTACAGTACAGTGCATGTGCATATGAAGGGATGTTGCACACATGCCTTCAGCCTGACTGAATGAGGCCTGTTGGGAAAGTTCTGGTAGTGGCCACATTGCTCCACATCTGTGGGAAATGTCTGGACAGCCCATAAACATATTTCAGATCAAGTGTAGCTGTGGCTACAAAGAGCCTGGTATGGTAACCTTGGGAACTAGAGTTTTCACAGGAGCAGAGTGGGGTTGTTTGGAAGCTGTAGGCTGTGTTTCTGTATAACTGTGGATATCATAGGAGAGATACGAGTCATAACACAGCTCAGTGAGCCTGATCTAAAGGTACTACTGAGGCTGGACATATGATCCACATTAGCCACTTTATTCAACACAAATAGCTGGTTTTCTATGTGAGAATGATTCACATATGCAGCTTTGACTCACAATGAGTTGAACTTGTGTCTCTTTAGTGGATCAATGGAGAAAAAGAGAGAGAAACAGTAGGAGTGAGCGTTGAAAGATGAATGCAATTTAATGTATTACGTAATAACACTTCAGAAATTAGACCATACTACGTAAGCCTCAGCAATATGGCTGTTCTGTGAATTATAGCTCTTGTTCTGAGCACGCATAATATTTCACATAAGGACATAAGGCTGAGACGTTATTACTTACATACATCTGTTATCAGCATGTGTTCTGTTCACTGTCTGAATATAAGATGTAATCCAATGTACAGCATGTGTTGCATTGCCAGCTTGTAGATGTGGCAGTTTGTTCAAGTGGTTTTAATATACTGTGAGGTGAGTTTGGTCAGATATGTTGGTTTCAAGCTCAAACAAAATGACCCAAAAAGCAGGTGTGCTATATACAACAACTGTTGTATGGTTCTAGCATGCAACTTAAGTTGCATGTTCACAATGCTGATACATCACTCATATACACTATGTACACTATTGGGACACCTGCTCATTTAGTGTTTCTTCCAAAATTGGGTATTAAAAAAATAGTTTATCCTGCTTTTGTTGGACTAGACAAGCTTTATGTGTATCTCCATACCAACGGGTGAACCACCATTTCACATCTAATGTCTTTTAAACCTTACTTACTGAGAGGTAATGTCAGGAACAGTCAAACAGACACACTCATGAGCCAAAACATGATGACCAATGACAGATGAACTGAATAACATAATTTCCAGTGATTATAACAGCCAAGGTCCAAGGTATATTACATGGTACAATAGCAGTAGGTTGTTGGAGTTGTGAAGAAAATGGCAGGCATAAAGACCTGACTGTTTCTGAATAGGGCCAGATTGCTATGGCCAGATGTATTGTTGAACTAAGACAAAAAAATCAGCCTGTGACTTTTTTTTTGTCTATACCCAACATACAACCCCAGAAAACATCACTCTTAGCCAGTTCACAGGATCAGAACAAAACCAAGAACAAGACATCAAGTGTTAATTTTCTGTGGTGAATACCTATCAACAGGCCAATGTGCTGCAGCTTTATTGTTCACTAATGTTCCTCTGATGATAGAGTGAAAATGTATCTCTGGCATATTTTGTTATTTTTGTGCAGTTCTAGGTTAAAAAGAAACAAACAAAAAAACTGGACCCAGCATATAAACCTTTCCATTATGTTTATGTTTGTCACTTTTTCATTTAATATTCTAAACCCATTATTGCTCTTCTGTTTTCTTTTTTTGTCTTTTTGCCAACTTTAATTTTACGAGTAGAGAGTATTCTACAACCTGAAGAAAGGAAAGTAATGAAATAAACATTCATTTATTCAGGCTAGCTGACACTGTATGTCCATAGTGAGACTTTCAGAACTCTTTGTTTAGGTACTAAGTAAGCATTTTGTTAATTTGTTATTTGGTAGTGAACATGAATTGGTAAATGCACTTTATTTGACTGAACACCTTGAAGTAAAACATTCAAGCTCAAGTATATGAAAACAGTAAAATGCTTTTCTAAACTTAGCCCAGGAATTCTTCAGTAAAACTGTAGATGGGCTCCTTGTTATATGAAAGAGTTATTTCCACTCATGAGGTTACTCCAAGAAAAAAAATCAGCAGAAAGATTGTCAATTGTTTACAAAACCAGTGTAGCTCACCTGGAGTTTGGCTTGAGGTTCTCCACAGGTAAGTGAGTACCAGATGAGAGGCGGGAGGACCATCTGTTGTTCAGTACATCATCATAGGAGGCACTATGCACCATGTACCCTGCAGAGAGGGTCATACATGATGAAGCAATGAAGTGAATTTCTCAAAATCAAAAAATGTTACAAAATACTTAAAAATATCTAAAAGAATATTGTTTAAATTTCATTTTTGTTCATAATTTAATTGAAAAGTCATACTGATCAACAGTAAAATAATAGCAAAAAAAAATACTGATATATGTCTCTTTATGTATAATGAATATAAAATATCACAGTTTACCTTTTTTGAATTAAATTATAAACAAAAATATAAACAAATTTTTTTTATGCAGCACTGTATTGTACTGTCATTTATTTGTTGAAATCCACAAGGTTTGTCTCCTCTGCAACTGTGTATATAACTGAACATAAATATAACTTAAAATAACCCTGACTGGATCTACCCTCTAGCATAATCAAACAATATTTTCAGATTCCAGATTCCTTATGATGGAGCATATTATGATGTGTGCATATTTCAGATAAAAGGTCAATTAAATGTGAGAGGTCAGGGGTGTGGACTATTTGAAGACAGATTAAGGATGAAATGACTGACTGGTGCAGGGACAAGTGAGCAGACTTTGTCAGAAAGTGAGAAAACAACTACAATATGGTTTAGACATCATGCAATCTCAAGGCTCACTTCACATCTGTGCCCTATCTGTTCATTTGCCTAAAACAACATAGAGAACCTCTAAAAGAGTCATTCTGACCAGTGTAATTCAATAACCTCAGAGACTTCACAAGAGCTCTTATTGTGAATTACTGTCTGTCCCAGTCTTACACTCTGTCACCCACTTAGAAACATTTGACATTTAGCTTTGGCTAAAAAAGTGTATTTGGACTCATAAACCACAAGAGAAAGCCTGTCCATCCACGGAAGTTACATCAACACACAGATTTAAGGAAACTAGGATTCCAAATGAGCCAAAGGAGAGTTTTTAGGAAGAACACAGCAAGAGCATCTGTTGACTAGACTTACATTATGCACTCTAAATTCATTTAATGGCCCATGTAAATAATAATGATCATGATCCTTGATGAGCAGTTCTATAAGCTTCTTGGTCAAAACGCTGCTTACCTACACAGCTGTGTGTAAACAGGAGGCATCAAAGGGATCTTACAGAATATGCAACTAGGCAGCATTACCTAATTAGGTTGCTTACCTGACACCATGTCATCCTTCAGTGGGCGGGCCCAGTCCAAAATAACAAATGAGTGACAGCCCTCCATGGCAACCACTGTAATGTTATGGGGTTTGTGCTTGGGTGGTTGCTTTTGTTTAGAATTCACACTGTCCTTCTCCATAAGACCAGCCAGGACATCCACTTGCAGGTATTCCAGAGCCTCCGTCAGGGAGCATGGAGCACCAGGATCCTTCTGAATGTAGTTCACATAGGGAGCTGAGACAAGAAATGAAATAGAGGTGTAAGTCCCTTCATATAGAGATATCTTGAACATCATTATACATTAAAATCTTCCATATTCAATAACCAAACACATTTATTTACTTTCCTCACCTATGCAGCCATTTATAGTGAGGAAAATAAGTATTTGAACACCCAGTGAACTTGCAAGTTCTCCCACTTACAAAATCATGGAGGGGTTTGAAATTTTCATCTTAGGTGCATGTCCACTGTGAGAGACATAATCTAAAAGATAAAATCCAGAAATCACAATGTATGATTTTTTAAATAATTTATTTGTGTGTTACTGCTGCAAATAAGTATTTGAACACCTGCCAATCAGCAAACATTCTGGCCCACAAAGATCTGTTAGTCCACCTCTAAAAAGTCCACCTCCACTCCACTTATTATTCTAAATTAGAAGCACCTGTTTGAGGTCGATAGCTGCATAAAGACACCTGTCCACCCCACACAATCAGTAAGACTCCCAACTACTAACATGACTAAGACCAAAGAGCTGTCCAGAGACAAGATTGTAAACCTCCACAAGGCTGAAAAGGGCTGCGGGGCAATTGCCAAGCAGCTTGTTGAAAAAAGATCAACTGTTGGAGCAATTATTAGAAAATGGAAGAAACTAAACATGACTGTCAATCTCCCTCTGACTG
>BRDA01068626.1:727-12534 GCA_036984385.1 Crenuchus spilurus
TTTAACATGTCTTATTATTGTAACTAATAGTATATATATATATATATAAATTGCATAGCTATGATAATCAATGTTATTATTCTGTACAATTTGGCCCATTGGGAGTGTTTATAGATTAAACAGAAGTGACAAAAAACAACAAATAGTTTATGATTTATTTATTTAATTAATTATTTGGCTCCACTAACACAAATAGTTCCACATCTGAACAGGGATTGGACTGTTGCCAAATAGCTCAAATATTTTCCTGCAAACAAGCTTAATGCAATTAACAGTTAATTGAACACACCTGTATGTGGATGTGATACAAGTAGAGTTCAAAGTCCCAGAGTCGTTGAACTTTATATCAGCACTCATGAAAATGTCTTGTCCAGTCAAAAAAACTTCAGAACTAACTGTTGTATAAAAAAACAATATTTATGCATAGTTTAATAGAGTTTAATAGAACTGGTGCCTCAACAGATGTGATTTTTTGGAAGGAATTACATTTTTCTTACTCAACTGAAAAGTGAGTCAAATGTTAAAAGAAATAAAAAAATGAGAGCAAACCAAATTTCTGGGCAATGAAGACTCTAATACACAAGTGGAGAAAACTTAAATTATTAAGCTGCCTGTGCTGATGTGGGGCCACGTGTTTGCACAGACAGAGACATCTGTCCATCTCCACATTCCTCAATGTGTTAAGACAGGGCAGGGGATATTGTATGTATAGATGGATGAATAGGAGTTGAGAGGATGCAAGCAAAAGAGAGAGAAAAAAGGGGTGATTGAGGAAGTAAAGATAGAGGAGTGAGGGTAGTAGAGGAGAGGAGGGGCAATCATTTGTTTCCAGTTTTCTTGCAGCTCTAGGGCTGGCACCCCTTCTCTCTGTGATTTACTGCTTCTGCCAACACGACCACATCTAAAGCTTTAATAATTAGAGGCCTCCTAAAACTGGCCAGTTAAGGGCTGTAGTAATGAATTTTTTGGCCTGAATAAGTCTTGTGCGTGTGTGTATATGAATTAAATAAGTTGTTATTGTGTGAGTGTGGGGATACGTGTGTGTTTGTTTAGAGGTATGGGTCATGTAGAGCTCCTCTTGTTTTCATAGCTTGATTCTGGAGCATTGGGCTCGGCCTAGTGAGTATGTCTTTACAAGGTTGTTTCCTCTGCGGAGAGCCTTATTGTGGTGATTAAATGTATCCCCAGAGCAAGGCATCAATTACCGGGGCTTCACGCGAACCTGGCTGCCACCGCTGCCAGAGGGAGCTCCATTCCCCGGCTCCAGCAGGGGGAGGCCAGTGAAGAGCCAAGGCTGGCTGAGGAGCTCCACTCTGGGGCCAGATATAAGCCTCTGGGGGCCAACTCTGGGACAAGCTCCAGGGAAGCTGAGAGCAGGGGGAGTCAAATATGTGTGCAAGCTAGTGTGTGTGTTTGTGTGTTTTCTCTTTATCGCTTCAACTTCGGTAGCCTCAGCTTCTATAAACAAATCATTGGTTTTTTTTCCGTCTTGTATACATTTTCACATTATTTCAAAACAAACTTTTTGTCACAAATAAATCAATAGCAACAGTCAAAAATGACACAACAATCATTCATGATACTTTATCAAACATACATTTCCTTTTTACAATCAAGTTATCATCTCTTACAACAGCTATAAACCCAGGTGAAAATTTTATTGCTCAAATATTGCTCTTTGATGGCTCATGGGAGTGCTTAGGAGAAATAACATGAGACAAAAATGAGCCATGAGATACTTCTGGTCCAAATAAACATTATAATATTAACAAAATTAGAACTGAGCATTATTTTCTAAGTAAATATATATACAGTGTGAGACTTTATTGAGATCTTCACTGAAATTTAAAATTCAAGACACCTGATATTGATATTAATTTTTGTTTCCATCTGATCTCTTTTTTGGCTAGGAGAAACTTCTGAGATATACATACTGTATCTCCTTCCAGATTTTTCTTTCTTATAGGAAGTGCTAGTGTTTTTTTCTAATCTCTGTCTTGTTCATGCCCTGAAAGCAAACTTCTGTCAATATACTCTGCAAAGCTCAAATTCTTCTTTTTTAGCAATTCAATGCCTCTCAAAGATCGCATTTGTTTCACTGGTGACCATGGCATGAACTCTACAAGTTCATCCACCAATGTCTCAGGTTTCCCTTGGGAACAGGACTCCCCCCAGCCTCGACGACGGTGGTCTCAGGTTGATGACTTCACCGCTAGAGTGGCAGCTGTATCCTAATGGATTTGAGCAAATTGGGGTCATTCAGTACTGAACATGCTTCATTAACACAAGAGTTACCTGTCTGTATGCACAAGTCAGAGTGAGAGAGGTGCATGCGAGACTGCAGGGGGGCTCGGTGCAATTGCACTAGAGGAGCCAAATCATTAATACCATATGACTGGTGTATGGCTACACAACTTTGTACTCTCAGGGTTTTAAGCACATTTTTTACACATCCCTCCTGTAAGTATTTCTGAGAGTTTTGCCACAACAGGCATTCAATCAGTTCAGACTAGACTTAATAGGATTTGTGCATGGATCATGCATGAATTCTTCTTGGGCGACATGGTGACTTAGTGGTTAGCATGTTCGCCTCTCAGCGCTGAGGCCTTGGGTTCAAGTCCCCTTCTAGGTGGTCCTCCCACAGTCCAGAAATATGGAGATCAGATGAATTGGCTACTCTAAAATGACCCTGGTGTGTGTGAATGAATATGTGTGTGTGTATGAATATGTGTGTGTATGCCCAGATATGGTTGGCTTTATGTCCTGGGTGATCCCCCTAGTGCTTGATGCAGTCCTCCAGGTGGATGCTCACATCCGATTGAGAGTACGCTGTGCGTGATTAGCTGCCACTTCTTGCAGTGTGTATGGTTGAGTTCTAAATGAGTAAATAGAGTGTGTTAATTGTAATGTGTCCATGGGTTTGAGAAAGGCAGTACATAAGTGTAAAATCCATTCATTCATTCATTCATGGTGCCACAAGCCTTGCCATTCTGGAGATATTCTAAACAAGTTATCTAGCCATCACAGTTTGGTCTTTGACAAACTTTCTCTGATACATTTAGGAGCAGCCGTGGCCTGGTGGTTAGTGATTTGGTCTTGTGACCGGTTTGATCCACGGGCAGGTTATGATTAAAGTGCCCTTGAGTAAGGCACATAATCCACAACTGCTTCCTGGGTGCCATGGATAGTACCTTAAATAACTCTAACCATAACCCTACATAATTATAAATACATTCTATACTACAGATGGGGGTGTGGGGGGTGGTGGTGGTGGGGTTGGAGTCAAATGTCATCTACAGAAAATACTTTTGTGGGTTAATAATCATGACTTAAAACATCTGCTAATGTCCCCTGAATATCACTGCTTCCCCTGAAAAAGAAAGGTGTTCATTTTATAAAATTCTATACAATACCATGTCAAATGTATATCTAGAGTCTACAGATACAATGATAACCTTGCATTCACCTCTTTGCCCACAGCTATTGTGAATGAGCCATTACAGAAGACTTTGTGCCTTTCACATCAACATCAGAATGAGCTCTAAAATTAGAACCATGTAAAGACAAGAAAAAGCAGACCAGTCCCATAAGCTCTAAAATGGTGTTTCATTAAAAAATATGTTTCATTTTAGAAAGAGTTATGAATGTTTTATAGACACATACAATACACCTAATAAAAATTCTCCAGAACCCTTGCAGAAACCTTGTTTAGTAAATCTTCAAAAAACATTTCACTGCATACTTTTCATTTCGCCTTAAATTTTACATAAGACTGTATAATTAAAATATTTGTATTAAGCACTGGTGAGGATTTCTGCCACTTTTGAAATATGAGGCCTCCTGAATTGTCATTTTATAATGCTTAACTGTACAATACAAAACCTTTATTTATCAGTCTGGTCATCATCCTGGACACTGTATAATGTATTCATTTTTTAACTTTAACTTTACTGTTTTATTATTATTTTAAAGATATACAGTAATGTTAATATAATGTAATATAGTGTTATTAAATGTTTATGTACCTGATAAAATTACATTAAGACAAAAACAAGAACTTATTATTATTATTATATTTATATTATTATTATTATTATTATTATATATTTTTATTATAACTCTTATTATTGTTTACTGTTTTTATGTATATATGTATTTACATATTTGTACTTTATATAATAATAATAATAATAATAATAATAATAATAATAATAATAATAATAATAATAAAAGGTGTTAAGGACCCATATCTGACATAGAATTTTTTTCCCTGATATTTGTGTAGAGTATTAAGAATAGTGATAATTAATTTTATAGGAGGTCAAATTCCATTGTGTGCAAATCACATTGGACTGAGGAGTGATAAACTGTATTGGTGTTTAAATGATGCATCAAATTCACTTTTTTAAATGATTTTTCCATGACATGAGCCCTTTAGGAGTTTGAGGCATGGATGGCTGTTTGTAGAGCAATGAGACTGAATAGAAATTGGAAAGGGCCATCTACACTAGAATAATTTCCCAGAAAAAAGTCGACGATAACCAAATTGTATGATGACCATTGCAAAAAAATAAGCAAGGTTCCACTGTAAGTATTACATTGCATTGACTCAACTCACCTGTCCTGTTATGTTGCTGTTTAAAAATGTCACTTTTAAGGACCTTAAGCATCATGTTGTACCATTAAGGGTAGATTAAAATACTTTGTACACTGTAGGATAAAAATATAACATTACAGTACCTGTATACTGACACTGTAGTCAGAATCAGTTTGTTTGATGTGGAAAAAAAACCCCTTTCCTGTTCCCTGATTGACTAAAACCTCCTGAACCTTTGACAAATGGGCCTGTATCCTTTAAAAACAACTCAATACTCACACATTTCTTTTACACATCTGTCACAATACTCCTCTTGAATATGAATGTGTTTTGTTATGAATTTCTACCTGTACATGTGTGTATATCTTTTTTATTACCCTCTGTTTGAGTAAGATGAGTGACAGCTAGCCATCTGTCCTACTTCAATCCATCTTTCAATCTCTCTCTCCTTCCCTCTCTCTTTCAGAATGTGTGTGCGGTTAGGTAGTCAGACAGTAGAAAGGAGCAGCAGAGGAATGTGTGTTCGTGTGTGTGTTTGACAGTGTGAGTATGTGTGTATTGTTTATAATAATAAACCATCTGGACAAAGATATTTGTGCAGAATTTATACTGAACAGCTGAAAAAGCAGAGCTTCTGAATACAGAGAGAGTGGATAGTGATGCAACCAGACCACAGTGAGTGAGGATTTACACTGATCAGCCACTACATTAATACCACTCAGGGAATAACACTGAGTATGTTATAACAATGGCAAATGTGAAGGTCGGAGATATATTAGACTGTAAATGAACACTTGATTCTGGTAGAAGACGGTGCTGGATGCTGGTTACTGAACTAAATTGTCAAGGGTCAAATACTTATAGCCAGACGACTGGATACTCTCAGTGGTTGCAGTGGTCAGTTTTCACCAAAGGTGTCAAAAGTATTCACATTTATTACTCAGGTAGAAGTATAGATACTAGGGTTTAAAAAGACTTTTATAGAAGCTTGAGTACTTCTTCTTCAACTTAAGCTTTTTACTCAAGTAAAAGTACAAAAGTACTGGTTTCAAAACTACTTAAAGTATAAAAGTAAAGGTAATGTAAGGAAAACAAATGCCAAAACTTAGGCTGTGACACAGGGGCATATAGTGCACTACCCCACCCCCACCCCCAAAATACATTTTTTTTCTAAAAGCCATAATGACTATAACGTTATATTAAAATGGCAATGTTGATTTTTTTGGGATGTACTGGTTTCAGCTGCATATATGCCTCTTGAAAATGAAAAAAAAATTAGTAATATAAGAGCCATTTTGCACTAAATGTATATTTAATAGCAATTATATGGCTATTTTGTGTTGTATGGTCTTTGAGGTTATTTAGGAGCATTGTTTTATTATTTAGAGTAAATCCTTTATTTTTCTGGCAATCGATTGCGTTCCCTGATTGTAAACTTACTCTGTACTCCATTATTTTTCCCTGAGGAAATCAGGGCAGTAGTTTAAGGTAGCACAGATTTCTTAGCGTAGCCTGTTATGCTAAGCAATGTTTTTGATTTATTCATTTGTTTGTTGTCCTGGTAAAACAATACAAACATACCTGTGTGGAAAAACAAGACAGAATAAACTTGTTTGAGGACTACACTTCGTCTTTCTGTTAGTTTTGGAGGATTTTGGATTTGCAGCCAGGAGTTAGAAACTTCAAGTGCTGCCTTAAAGCTTTGTGTTGCGGTATTGACTGAGCTTACTGGAGAGTGACGAGACACGTGACGTGCAGGTACCAATACGGTATCAGAATGGTATATGTTTATACTTATCATCCAACCACAATCACACTCACTCTTTCTGGATGGCACAGTTTATCTGGATAGGATGTTTTTTTGAATTATGACAAACTGAACTGAAACACGTAGAAATAATGAGGATGTTTTTAAAATGTAAGGAGTAGAAAGTACCGATAATTACATGAAAATGTAAGTAAGTAGAAGTAAAAAGTCGTCTGAAAATAATTACTGCAGTAAAGTATAAATAACCAACATTTCTACTTAAGTATACTAACGAAGTATTTGTATTTCGTTACTTGACACCTCTGGTTTTCACCAACAGTGGCCTCCAAATTCATCACCAATCTGATTGAGCATCTGTGGGATTTGTCACGTCTTATTCACAATGGCTCCTCCTCACAACTTACAGGATCTCCTGCTAACATCTTAACACCAGATACTACAGGACACCTTCAGAGGTCTTGTAGAGTCCAGGACTGACAGCATATTAGCAATATTATAAAATCTTATGTTATGGCTGAACACAGGTTTAGTGTTCAAGACCATAAAAGAACAATACTTTACATGTACATCTACATTGTGTTTGTAAGTAAATTTTGTTAGTGACGATGCTGCTTATAATGAAGACTAACCTTTCCATGCCTACATTATTATCCTGATTTAATACTATATTACAACTCATACAGAAATTATACCAGAGATGCAGACTTCAACAACTGGAGTATCAATATGAGACTTTGATGACAGTAGTTGCAGTTAGAGCCATTTATACTGTATGTGAACTTCTGTATTGAATTGCATAGTCATAACAAAGTTCATGTAATTAGTAATGATATTGTCTCTCTGGAAGAAAAGTCCTGAAGTGAATACACACACACACACACAAACACACACACACACACACACACACACACACACACACACACACAGACAAAGAGAGAGAAAAAGACAGAAACATGGTGGTTCATTGGCAAAGTAAGGAGAAACAGATTTGAATGGTCTACATACGGTGGGCTATTCAGCCAAGTCAAATATTGCCTTTGAGCACATCTCTCTCTCTCTCTCTCTCTCTCTCTCTCTCTCTCTCTCTCTCTCTCTCTCTCTCTCTCTCTCTCTTTCTTTCCTCTCTCTGTAAGTCTCTGATTTATCCGCTACATTGTCAGTGATCAAACTGAGGTGTTTGTCAATACTAATCCCCATCATTAACCCTTTAAAGTTTACCTCAGTTCTGCTATTTATATGTGATTTAATGACATTTAATTACAAACAGATTATGTTTAATGGCAAATACAATCAAATTTAATGACATACAGATTATATTTGTTTTCCATTTACATTTTGTATCACAAGTAAACATTGTTTTTGATGATTTTCAGTGAAAGTAAATGTGGAGAAATTTGATGGAAATCAAATTTAAAATTATTAATATAAAATTACAGTAATATTTGCTATCATCATTGTTAACTAACGACTTCTTAATACTTTTAATACGTTGTGAGTGTATATAATATGTGTGATGTCTCTCACTCTCTCTCTCTCTCTCTCTGTGTGTGTGTGTGTGTGAGTGTGTGTGTGTGGATTCAGAGGTGTCTGGGGAGACCTGTTTATAGAATATAAAGTACAAACTTACATGGAATGAGTCCAGTGGTGCTGAACTTTTTTCTATGAATGGTTCACTATTGCTTTGTTTACACATCATTTGACACTGTCAGTAAGGGTTACTGGTTAAGGATAAGGGTTAAGCTGAGGTTTAGTTTTGTTGTAAGGGTTAGGGTTAGTATAAGAGTAAAGGTAAGGTTTATGGGGCAGGTAAAGATAAGCTGAGGGTTAGGTTAGGGCATAAGGTTAGGGTGAGTACAAGTGTGTCAATAATGATCCACACTTTGGCTTTATTTTAATTCGTTTTCAGAAAAGATAAATACATTATTTTTGACATTATTTCCCTTTCAACACACTTTAATTTTCTCTCATTAAAACATGTTTTTGGCTGAGATACGAGCCACAAATGCAGTGCTGTCTTCACCTCTTCATCAGACGTGAATCTCCATCGACTTATTACTTCTTATTTACATCAATTTTCCAGCTGATGGTTGACTTTTGAACTATTTCTTAGTCAGTGATTGAGGATGTTTCCATTCCAATGGGCTAATTGGCTACTACTACTACTACTAGGGGATAAAAATTGGCAAAAGCTTAGAAATTAAAAAAAAAAAAAAACTGTGTGTGTGTGTGTGTGTATGTGTGTGTGAAAGTGTTAATTCTGATAAAGGTTTGAATCCAATTCTGCAAGATTTCCCTGAGGTCTGTGTCTAAGGTCTGTTGGAATGCAGATATACACAGTATAGTGTCAAAAACAGACGTTTTACATTCATACATGCTAATGTTCAAGAATCCAAGAAAACCGAACTGTTGTAAAGGCAAAAACTTGCATATAATCCATAAAATGTTGAATTTACATGACAACATGATTTTCATATGAATAAAAAATGTACATTCAAACAGTTTTGGTTTTCTTTTGGGCTGTAACTTCAATCATTTTGGAAAATATGACATAATTTGGGGGTTTAATACTTGGAGCACATGCACACACACACACACACACACACACACACACACACACGCACACACACACACACACTAGTGTACAACTGAGGAGGAATCTGCTCTTATCAAAATCACCTTAAAGAGCATTACGTCATGGAAGATACATTCACCTCTTCCTTTAATCAGCAGAAGACCAATATCCTGCAATTAACTCTCTCTCTCTCTCTCTCTCTCTCTCTCTCTCTCCCCCTCTGTCTCACATGCACACACACAAACACACACAAAATACCCTGGAGTCAAATACCTTCGTTCCTAATGGAATACAGGACTCTCTCACCATCATTTTGATGCCGTTATTGTCCCTTAAAACATTCAAATCCCTACAAACAAGAAGAAGCTACTCAATAAATCTAATAAGGATGGCACTACATGCAACATGCACAGACACACAGGCAGTAGAAACTGTATTTCAGACAGATTATCTTGCTAATAATTTCATGCTCATTATCGCGTAAAAGCTGAGCATCTGAAGCCAGGTTCGATTTGGAGTGTGTGAGGGTGAGAGTGGTGTGAAATGTGGCTGTGGTGCTGATTGCGATTGGAAGTGGTGATTGAGGTCTTTGTGCTGAGCCGATCAGAGCAGATATAAATAGTGACTGAATAACTCCAGTGACGTGCTTCAGAATGCACTTTTAATTGGTTTATAAATTCTGCCAATTATGTGGCGGAATTCCCCCTGCCACTTAAGTCACCTTGGCTAATCTGCCAAATCAAACAGGACTGTGTCAGAGAGAGAGAGAGAGAGAGAGAGAGAGAGAGAGAGAGAGAGAGAGAGAGAGAGAGAGAGATGTTAATAGTTGTCATACTCATGTTCTAAAATACTGTATTTAATTATAATCAATTGATTAAACCTGAAAAACAAAAAGAGATTCAGAGAGAGAGAGAGAGAGAAACAGAGATATACAGAGATAAGATAAGATAAGGTAAGATAATCCTTTATTAGTCCCACTGTGGGGAAATTCAAGATGAAAAAGAGAGGCATACCGAGAAAGACAGAGAAAATGGAGAGAGAGAGAAAGAATGAGGTGGATACACAAACGTAAATAGAGAGAAATACACATTTTTAGTAGTTCTGAAAACCCCAGAGATGTTTTACATTTACAGAAAAAGATGAGAGAAAAGAATGAGACAAAGTGAGAGATACATAACATTTGGTCTGTCCATTATTACTGTTCCAATCTGTTCTGCAGTTTATGTACTTGAATCAGTCAGATGACAGAGCAAGACAAGAGAGAGAGAGCGTAACAAGCTTATGAGAATGATTATTAATTTAAACTTATTATTATTATTATTATTATTATTATTATTATTATTATTATTAATAATATTAGATATGAATATGATTCTGGATTAAGCATAAACATATATGTGTCGTTATATGATTGTGTGTGTGTGTGTGTGTGTGTGTGTAAATTCCCAATCCTACACCATAAGGGATCATGTGAACAGAACGCAGCCACCCGATTGGATTAACAGATTAGCTTTTCTCACCTTTGGCCTCAAGATGTTCTCAGACATGCTAACAGTTGCCTGACTAATATTCACTCACTCACTCTCTCTCTCTCTTTCTGTCTCTCTCTCTCTCTCTCTCTCTCTCTCTCTCACACACACACACACACACACATATACACACACACACCGTTATCTTCACCATGCCCTTTACCTGTAGGAAGATCAGGGTGGCTAGTGATTGCTAACCTATAATGCAGGAGGGTGAGTGTGTAATTGGATCACCATAATTGGGACATAATGAATAAGCTGCTGTGCTTCACTACTAAGACAGTGCAGTAAATAACAGTACCAAACACGTGCCCATAAACAAATTTAGATGCTGATACTCATAAGAATTCCTCTGATATCTATTTGACATTTGACAGTGAAGGTCTGAACAATGTAAAGGGCAGTTGATGTTTTCTACTATTAAAAAAATAAAGGCAATAGGTCTACTGCATGGGTATATTTTTGTCCCCAAAGATACAAATAATGTAAATTAACCCAATCCAACTATGTACCTTAAAGGTCACTAAAAAAATTTTCCATCAGAAAGGAAAAAAAAAATGTTTTGATAACCATTTTTCATAGTACAGTACAATGCATGTAAAGTCAGGACAGGGTGACGGGAGTCAGTACAACTTAACATAAATAAATTACAACAGAATCTGCTACTATTATGTTCCCTAATTAAAGGTATTGAATATGTATTCTTGACAAGAACCAGTGTCAGTGATGGTCCAGTACCCTTTTTTTTCTGAAAAGCTATTTACAGCTGGAGCTAGTCATGCTGTGGTTTAGTAGGCAACCATACGCTGTGTATTTTTATCAAAATAAATAAAATGGCTGAGGTTTTCTCATGAATGTGTTAATATACAGAAAGAAAATAATGTCACAAGCATCCACCAAATGTTCTATGAATGCTGTATTAAAAGCATTAGGGAATGGATGAGAAAGCAGCTGATAAATGAAGAGACAAATGGAGGCTTTTGAATATAGCCGTGCATGTGACTGTTCAGCACTTTATTCCTGATGTTCCACTCCTGTCTGCTGAGTTTTGATTAATGAACTGTTGTTACTGGAGATTTACCCATGCGAAATGGACTCAGGTCGTGGCACATAATGTGTGAATGCACACACACATTTGATTGTTTTTATTACTTGACAAGACACAAAGTTACAAATATGACTCATATACTCTTGTATTCTATCACATATTATTCACATGATGTAACATTGTCTTGTGTTCATGTGGTTTTCAAACACGTCACGTTTGATCAAATGTATATTTATATATGTAACAAATGGAATTTGTGTTTATTTTCTGTTACTTTATTATATATATATATA
>BRDA01068633.1:0-10045 GCA_036984385.1 Crenuchus spilurus
TCCACATCATTGCATTCAGTTTTTATTCACAATTTGTTTAATGTCCCAACTTTCTTGGAATCTGGTTTGTATTAAAAATATATACATTCAGGTCAATAATCTTAATCAGTTTTGAAAAGGACCACCCCTGTCTATGCAGAACTTTGACGGCAAAATACTTCCTAATTTGTTAATGCCAGTCATCAGCTTGAATGGCTCACTACTTTCTCTTAATTCACTAATGCTGGACAGTAGCTGTTATTACTCGCAGCTGTGACTGGCCCATTAATGTAAAAAGCTCTCTCTGAGCGGTGTTCTGCTGCTGGAGATGGGCGCCTATATTTCTGATTTACTAGTGCCATTCATCAGATATTATTGCCCCCTGCTATAATTGGCATACTTAAGGACTCCACATAGTGTGGATGGCTTGGTTATTTATCTTCTTTTTCTTTCAAATAAGGCAGCTAGCCATGCGCAAGTTAACTACTCCATTCTTCACATGGCTATCCCATTACACAGTTATCTTGGAATAAGCCTACTTTTTAATCAACTCAGTTAGTAGTATATGTTTTAGAACAGTATTATTACCTCATTTTTATTTGATGTTTCCAAGACTTGTATGCACTGCTTAAAATTGTCCCCCTTTTGTTCAACATAGATTATTGTCACTATCAGTATCATTTGGCTTTTATCCAGTAAAAATCTGTGTCCCCAAGCATAAACATACCTTCTCTATTTCTGCTTTTAGTGCAGAAAGGAAGTCCAGACAACCTGAGAGGTTCAGGTAGACAGAGTCTAATGCAAGCCTACACATCTTCACTAGCTTTTTGGGCTTAGGAAGGACAGTGTTATTAGTTGTAAACCTCTTTACTGTCACCTTTTGTCCATATGGCTAACAGCTAAGTTGTTGACTGACTCCCTCTCTCCAGCCAGTGGAGGAAAATAAAGTAAAACAGAAAACCTCAGAGGAGCCAAAAAAGGATTTAACTAGAAGAGCTAATCTGATGTGTGCTCTAACCACAATTGGGCTTGACTGCAGGTCACAAAGCTTTAAACAGTTACTGGCAAGCTGAGAAAGAGAGCTCAAGATTCCACTTGTGAATGCTGGACATAATGCACCCTACACTGAATGAAATTTCACATATTTATAGATTTTTAGTTCGTTTTTTTATCTCACATTCACCTGAAAAAATAATTTGGTAAACAAGGTTTTGTCATATTTCAAGTCTGTTTTTGTTGTATTATTGATCAATATGGCTTATAGTTCATGAAATTCATGAATCTAATATCTAAACATATTTGAATATTTAATTTTGAACCAAAAAAGGCTTGAAATATGTTACTTTACATGTAATGAATATAAAATGTTGCCATGTTCTGGTTTTACTTTCATGGTGTGTTCATTCAAGGTTTGTTTTCCATTTTTTCCTGGTCCACATGCTTTTGTTTACATTTGGCTTTGGTTTCATTTCATTTTGTATTCTGGCAAGTGGTACAGAGCAGTTAACCTCTATAATGAACAGAGGAGCTAAGAGAAAAGTGTTCTGCATCACTATCGAGTGAACACTGACTGGACTTGTGTAGCAAACTCATGGTTAAAGCATCAGTGTCAACCAAGGTTCATTGTCAGTGTTGCCTCCAGTTTGCCATAATTGGATACTGGAGGACTGTAAAAAATATGTTGTCTTTTTCAAACAAATCCAGGGTACCTGGCAATCCTAGCAGATCATGTGCACCCATCCATTTTGATGTTCTTCCCTGAAGGTAATGATACCTATTAACACGATTTTGCCCCACCTTATTCTGCAAAGGTGGCGCATGAATGATTTTAGAAACACAACAGTGACTTTGGTGTCCTTCCCTATCCCTAGTGTTTCCCTAGTGTTAACTCATCTGATTTCAATTAATTATAGCATATCTGGGAACAACTGGATTGCCAGGTTCACTGTGCTGACCCACAACCACACAATCTGAGGGACCTCAATGCTATGCTGCAGTTTAGAATGAATACATTCCATCACCTACAGTAACAGACCATGCCACAACATCTTGCTAATGTTATCTAACATAAGTGTGGTTATTATTACCACTATTAGGTAGGTGGTCAATATAATACATACATACACATTACACTTATATAGCACCTTTCTAGACACCCAAGGACACTTTACAATCAACACACTTCATATACACACACTCCGGCGAGAAGCGGCAACCAGTCGCACACAGAGTACTCTCAACCGGAAGCGACCGTCCACATGGAGGACTGCATCGAGCACTAGGGGGATCACCCAGAACAGAGTGCCAACCATATCTGGGCATATATACATACATACACATTCATACACACACCAGGGTAATTTTTAGAGTATCCAATCAACCTGATCTTCATGTTTTTGGACTGTGGGAGGAAACCGGAGTCCCCGGAGGAAACCCACGCAGACACGGGAAGAACATGGAAACTCCGCTCAGATGTGAACTCGAACCCAAGACCTCAGCGCTGAGAGGCGAACGTGCTAACCACTAAGCCACCGTGCCGCCCATCCATAATATGATATGACTGTGTATTTTAAATTAAGTATATGTAAAGTGATATGTTTTAATTCTTTTTATGTTTGTTTTACTGTTGATTGATATGGTTTATAGCTCACGGGAATCTAGTCATTCAAATTACTAGATTTATTTTGGAACTTGAGTAAATTACTACTGAAATTAAACAAAAAAGCCATCATGTGTATTGAATATAAAATAAGTTATTATTGTATTATTTATTGTAATTTTTGGTGCTGCATTTTGAAGACATTTATGGCTGTGTTTATTCTTCTAGAGCACAGATCCACCAGAAACTACCAGCAAAAAAAAAAAAAGAAACTGAAGAATGAAGAGTCACTCAATCATCTACTTGGTCTGAAACCTTCCACTCCATACTCTACCGGGGTGGCATTATGTGGAGGAAAAAGAATCTAAAATCAATACGTGACATCCCAGTGCCTTAAAGGGATGATTATATCCAGGTTCAAAGAAAACACAACCCACTAAAATCTCCCATGTCCTGTAGTCATTTTAATTTCAAGAGTTTCATCAATGAGTAAAATGCGTAGAATGTTTAATACTTATTGACCTAGTTATTGTGACACTGCATACACACACACACACACACACAGTACACAGTAATCTGCCAGTGTTAAATCAACACTATTAGAGTTAAATTAACATTGAGGGTGTCAAAATGTAGCACTCTCAGTGTTCATTTAACTCTAATAGTGTTGATTTAACACTGGCAGATTTACTGTGTATATACAGTAATATATACAGTAGTATACATAAGGAGATGCACTATTTTTTGTTTCTTTTTTAGTATCTTAGAATGAGTTTTTGATTTGTATGAAAGACTGCTTTATTTTCAAAGACACTCTATGCAACTCACTTCAAGATTCACTGCCAACTCCACTCACACGTGTGCATCTGTGGCGGCATCTGAACAAATCAATGAAGCTCCTGAAGGCTTTCCTTGATTCTGTCTGATCTGTATCTCCTCAGTAAACATACTGACAGAGTGGTCTAGCTTATGGATCAACATGACTAACAGACAATCATAGAAAGCAGAGGAAAGGATGCTTAACTATTCAGATGTTATTCTGTTTGTCCCTGTTTTTCTCCAGTCTGACCTAAACACTGCCTCACTGAGCTCCTATAACCTTTATCGTACACAAACTTTTCACAAATTAAATATACTTGTATTTAAATATTGACTTACAGTTCATATATTTTAAAAACGTGTGTAAATGTAAATATAAAAACTGTCCCCAGACCGTTTTCAGCACAGATGCTTCTATGTAAAGCCTACACAGAGCCCCACAATACTGTGCCAAAAATCTTAAAAAATAGATTAGATTTCAATGTTGTTCATTGTTGTTTATGGCAAAAATCGTATGTGAACATACTAGGAAAAAAAGAAAATGCCTCTGGTATCCTGTTAAATGTTAAACTTTAAAATTGAGAATTAAGCCATATGGGATCACATAAAAAAAAAAAACAGAATATTGTGAAAATTTTCATTTTTGTTTATAATTTATTACAAAATTAAACTGTCATATATATATATATATATATGCAACATAATTTTTTTTATTTTTTATTTTATTTATTTGTTTTTATCACTGTGGCTTATAGTTAATTAAAGTCAGAAATCCAGTACCACAAATTATTAGAATAATAAATAAATTGCTATCCAAACAGCTTGAAATATACCATTTTACATTTAATGAATAATATATATATATATGACAGTCTACCTTTGTGAATTACATCCTGAGCACAAATTAACTTTTACACCATATTGTAATTTTGGAAATGCTCTAGTGCTGATATCAAACAGGTGCAGATATTTTTCAGCTGTAAATAGAAACAGATAATTACATTACAAGTAGATTACAGAATATTACATTAAAATCCTACAAAACACCCTCATGCCCTTTCTGTTACTCTGTGCTCCATATCTTGTGCAATGCATATCCTCATAATGTTTTCTCAGTGCATTTGACATCAAATTTCATGAGGTATAATTGCTTTTTCTTGAGTTAGTGTGCTCATATATGCATTTTCAAATCATATTTTCTCTTGCAGACTAATTTTCAAAGATGGTATTGCTGTGAATAGAGAAAAAAAAACATGATTTCTGTCAAATTTGGGTTGATATGGACATGGGCTTAGTCATTGGCTTATATAAGTGCTATCAAAATACACTGAAATTGATAGGAATATGAGTATAATTGGAAAGTTCACAATAGGTAGGAGGTCATTCAACTTGTGAACTTGAAAGACTTGCGCATTATTCAAATCGTAATCATTTTTTAATGATGAGACCACTGCTGGTAGGCTCAGTGGGGTTCCAGCTCTCCTGATTTGCCTAAATGTCTAGCGCACTGGTGAAAATTAGTGAGGAGAGAACCATGTATCATTGTATTAAACCACCTATCAGAAAATGGGCAGCTTAGACAAACCATTTTACAGATTGTCTACAGACAATATAGATCAAGCTTTATGGCACCTCCAGTTTGTCTGCTATAATTATAGTACCATTGCAAAGCTTTTAAATGTGAGTGCCTTAATTATGCTGTTATTATAATGTTCCAGTAACTAAGAGATACTAATTAAATTAATTAAAATACTGTGCACAATAGAATGGTCCACAAAGATGACAGCAGAATATTGCTAATAACATTTTTGTTTCACTTCTTGTATGCATTTGCCAAATATTAAATGTAATTCATGTGCCTGAAAAAAAAAAAAGTTTATTATGTAGTCAAATGTTAAAAATAGAATATAATAAAAAAAAAAAAGTTTTATAATTTTAGACTTTTTTTTACTTTTTATATATAATTGTATATTAAAAAATGTAAACTGACATATATTATATAATCATTACACATACTGTGACATATTACATGCTTTTTTGTTTAATGTTGAGCAATATTGATTATAACTCATGAGTTGGTGGGCAACATACAATTTGATAGTAGTTTTGGCACAGTGCTTAGTCCTTCTGGCATCCCCATAAAGTTTGTTAGCAGATGGAAGCATGATGTGCTCTAAATCTCCTTGCATTCTTTGCTATGTTTGTATGCATGTACACAGTAAATCTGCCAATGTTAAATCAACATTATTAGAGTCTATATAGTCACTCTCAGTATTAATTTAACTCTAATAGTGTTGATTTAACACTGGCAGATTTACTGTGTATGTGTCTATGTATATACAGGTGTGTATGTACTGTATGTGTGTATCCATATACAGTATGTATGTATATGTTCATACGCAAACACTTCACTGTTCATATTCTACTGACATTGATATTGACACAGCTCTTTATTTCAATCCTGTGCTGAGTCAGTTGCAATGAAATTTTGTTTTGTGCACACTTGCTGTACACAAAATGACAAATAAAGCTGTCTAAGTTTAAGTTGGCTGCATTGACTATGGATTTGATAAAACACAGTGGACAGCAGCAGAAGATATGGCAACCCAAACCTATGGACACTTCACACTGGACTCCAGACACCTTGGATTCTGTACTCCACCCCCCAGACTCTAGAACTTTGATTTCCAATTGAAATGCAAAATTGACTTTCATCTGAATAAAGGACTATCGAACTATTGGAAAAACAGTCCAGTTCTTTTTCTCCTTAGCTTAGGTAAGATGTTTCTGACATTGTCATGGCTTGACATTAGATAAAATATTCTAATATATCAGATATATGACAACTTGTTTTTTTAATTAAATTGTGCACAAAAATGAGGTGTTTTTGTAATTGTTTGTGTGATTGTTACATATTGTTACTTCATATTGTAATTGTTTACTGTATGACTGTGCATAGTCAGTGTGTACCAACAAAAGTGAAAACAATTAAGCTTTTAGTTTACATTCTATGCCAGCTCATTTGATCTAATTTAAATATGTTCATAATAAATATATTCTTTTACATTTTAAGTGGCTATTGAAATCTTTCTTTTATACTTTAGATATGCTTGAAAGCATAGATTTGCCTTCTGCTTAACCAATAAAGCTGAATCTGCAAAGCCTTCAATTCCCACTGCCGTCTTCCATACAGAAATATAAATGTTCTTTATTCATTAAATGGCTGTCAGAAGTACGGTTGGTATGATGTTTACCAGTTAATTCTTCAAATGCAGACTACAAATGCATCTAACCATTCACTGTATGACAGACTTCATCTGAGCAGTCTTACAATAAGCTGCTTCAATTTAATTACTCCTGTTATAGGGATATATTCTCTGTGAGAGGCACAGTACTCCTGGGAAAGACAAATTCATTGTAGATTAAAACAAGTGAACTAGGCCGAGCAGTTAACATGGGAATCCCCCCTCCCTGTCCTGCCCCCCCCCCATTAGTGATTTTAAGAGGTTTTGCTCCATGTTATGTCATGCAAAGGATACATTGCATAGTACTGGCGTGAATTTCAATGCCAGTAATACTGACACTTTTAAAATGCCAAGATCTAGTTGTGGGTAACATCAAATCTGTGTGATTACATGGCATGGCACATTAATCTCGATAAGCTCTGAAAGTAGAGAATTTACAGAATACAAATTAGGTTCTTAACACAAAGAGGAAGAAAAGCATGGCTTGTAGGTTTATGTGAATTTTGGGACTGCTTATCCATTTCTTTTGATATGTTGTTATCCAGTGGTACTTTATCTACCACTGTACTGACGTCTGTTATATCAGAAATCTGTGTGAATTACAACTTCACATAGTTTATTTATTTGTGCAACATTCGATACATTAATGATTAGCCAGAAAATTATAACCACCTCCTTTGTCTACACTCTTTGTCTACTTTATCAGCTCCACTGTCTGTATAGGTGCACCTTAATTACAGACTGTAGTCCATCTGTTTTTCTGTATGCTTTGTTATCCTTTTTTCACCCTATTCTTCATTTGGGACCTCTGTAGCCCCATCACAGAACAGGTAATATTTGACCTAAGCTATCAAGCGTGCGTAAAGTGATGATGTAAGTTATAATAGGTGTGTAAAGTGATGATGTGAGTTATAACAGGTGTGTAAAGTGATAATATAAGTTATCAGAGGTGTGTAAAGTGATGATGTAAGTTATAACAGGTGTGTAAAGTGATGTGAGTTATAAGAGGTGTGTAAAGTGATGTGAGTTATCAGGTGTGTAAATTGATTATGTGAGTTATAAGAAGTGTGCAAAGTGATGATGTGAGTTATAAGAGGTGTGTAAAGTGATGATGTGAGTTATAATAGGTGTGTAAAGTGATGATGTGAGTTATAAGAGGTGTGTAAAGTGATGATGTGAGTTATAACAGGTGTGTAAAGTGATAATATAAGTTATCAGAGGTGTGTAAAGTAATGATGTAAGTTATAACAGGTGTGTAAAGTGATGTGAGTTATAAGAGGTGTGTAAAGTGATGTGAGTTATCAGGTGTGTAAATTGATGATGTGAGTTATAAGAAGTGTGCAAAGTGATGATGTGAGTTATAAGAGGTGTGTAAAGTGATGATGTGAGTTATAATAGGTGTGTAAAGTGATGATGTGAGTTATAAGAGGTGTGTAAAGTGATGATGTGAGTTATAATAGGTGTGTAATGTGATGATGTGAGTTATAATAGGTGTGTAAATTGATGATGTGAGTTATAAGAGGTGTGCAAAGTGATGATGTGAGTTATAAGAGGTGTGTAAAGTGATGATGTGAGTTATAATAGTTGTGTAAAGTGATGATGTGAGTTATAAGAGGTGTGTAAAGTGATGATGTGAGTTATAATAGGTGTGTAATGTGATGATGTGAGTTATAATAGGTGTGTAAATTGATGATGTGAGTTATAAGAGGTGTGTAAAGTGATGATGTGAGTTATAAGAGGTGTGTAAAGTGATGATGTGAGTTATAATAGGTGTGTAAAGTGATAATGTGAGTTATAAGAGGTGTGTAAAGTGATGATGTGAGTTATAATAGGTGTGTAATGTGATGATGTCAGTTATAAGAAGTGTGCAAAGTGATGATGTGAGTTATAAGAGGTGTGTAAAGTGATGATGTGAGTTATAATAGGTGTGTAAAGTGATGATGTGAGTTATACGAAGTGTGCAAAGTGATGATGTGAGTTATAAGAGGTGTGTAAAGTGATGATGTGAGTTATAAGAGGTGTGTAAAGTGATGATGTGAGTTATAATAGGTGTGTAAATTGATGATGTGAGTTATAAGAAGTGTGCAAAGTGATGATGTGAGTTATAAGAGGTGTGTAAAGTGATGATGTGAGTTATAATAGGTGTGTAATGTGATGATGTGAGTTATAAGAAGTGTGCAAAGTGATGATGTGAGTTATAAGAGGTGTGTAAAGTGATGTGAGTTATAATAGGTGTGTAAAGTGATGATGAGAGTTATAATAGGTCTGTAAAGTGATGATGTGAGTTATAAGAGGTGTGTAAAGTGATGATGTGAGTTATAATAGGTGTGTAAAGTGATGATGTGAGTTATAAGAAGTGTGCAAAGTGATGATGTGAGTTATAATAGGTGTCTAAAGTGATGATGTGAGTTATAAGAGGTGTGTAAAGTGATGATGTGAGTTATAATAGGTGTGTAAAGTGATGATGTGAGTTATAATAGGTGTGTAAAGTGATGTGAGTTATAAGAGGTGTGCAAAGTGATGATGTGAGTTATAATAGGTGTGTAAAGTGATGATGTGAGTTATAAGAGGTGTGTAAAGTGATGATGTGAGTTATAATAGGTGTGTAAATTGATGATGTGAGTTATAAGAATTGTGCAAAGTGATGATGTGAGTTATAATAGGTGTGTAAAGTGATGATGTGAGTTATAAGAGGTGTGTAAAGTGATGATGTGAGTTATAAGAGGTGTGTAAAGTGATAATGTGAGTTATCAGAGGTGTGTAAAGTGATGTGAGTTATAAGAGATGTGTAAAGTGATGTGAGTTATCAGAGGTGTGTAAAGTGATGTGAGTTATAAGAGGTGTGTAAAGTGATGTGAGTTATCAGAGGTGTGTAAAGTGATGATGTGAGTTATAAAAGGTGTGTAAAGTGATGTGAGTTATCAGAGGTGTGTAAAGTGATGATGTGAGTTATAATAGGTGTGTAAAGTGATGAGTTATCAGGTGTGTAAATTGACGATGTGAGTTATCAGAGGTGTGTAAAGTGATGTGAGTTATCAGAGGTGTGTAAAGTGATGTGAGTTATAAGAGGTGTGTAAAGTGATGTGAGTTATCAGAGGTGTGTAAAGTGTTGATGTGAGTTATAAGAGGTGTGTAAAGTAATGATCCGAGTTATTAGAGGTGTGTAAAGTGATGATGTGAGTTATAAGATGTGTGTAAAGTGATCATGTGTTATAATAGGTGTGTAAAACGATGATGTGAGTTATAATAGGTGTGTAAAGTGATGATGTGAGTTATAAGAGGTGTGTAAAGTGATCAGTTATAAGAGGTGTGTAAAGTGATGATGTGAATTATCAGAGGTGTGTAAAGTGATGATGTGAGTTATCAGAGGTGTTTAAAGTGATGATGTGAGTTATAAGAGGTG
>BRDA01068641.1:0-26336 GCA_036984385.1 Crenuchus spilurus
CATTTACCTCATTTTGATTTTTCCACTTTTTACAAGGCGGTGTTGTCGAACAACAATGAAAAAATGTTTTTTTGTCCACTTTTTGGTGCTCTTTTCATTTTTTCTTATGA
Organism: Crenuchus spilurus; assembly: GCA_036984385.1. Taxonomy (NCBI): domain Eukaryota; kingdom Metazoa; phylum Chordata; class Actinopteri; order Characiformes; family Crenuchidae; genus Crenuchus; species Crenuchus spilurus. The sequence goes on from BRDA01068641.1 coordinate 111, forward strand.
CACCCACTCCCCCAGCAGCTGCTTGCACAAGCAAGCAAACGGCCAGGGTTGCCAGGTCCAGCAAAAAAATATCCAGTTCAAAGTCAGTCTAAAACCCGCCCTTCAGAAGCTTAAACTAGCCCAAAATATGTCTGTCACACATTTGAAGCAAATTGCAAAACAACTATGAGTGTACGACTTAGTATTTTGTTTATAAGGGATTTTTTTTATCACGCTTGAATTTTCACCCGCGACTGGATTTTCAAACAAAACCAATCTGAGTGGCGTGAAAACCACGAACCTGGCAACCCTGCAAACGGCGAGCGCTGCTGCTTTGCGGGTTGAATGATACCAAGTTTTTGTGGGGAAAGGGGGAGGTTACATTACCAAATGATTAAACATGCTAGTATTTTACCCAAAATTGATAATGAATAAAGAAAATTAACAAGTTATTCATGAAAGATGTTTTTGTAAATTGAAATGATGTGACTTTATTGGGGGGGTTATAGTGATTGGATCAGATTATTGGGGGGGGTCATAACCCCCCCCCGCAAATTACACGCATGGATTGAGCGGCTTGGATTCCCACTGGGTCCTACTGTTTGACCGGTCTCCCTGTATGTCAATCAAGTGACAAGTTTTATAGCGAGGACGGATGATAGGCTGACATCTATTTTTTTAAATGCCATGCGATCTGCCCACACTACCTTTGCGATCGACTGGTAGATCGCGATCGATGTATTGTGCACCCCTGTTCTAAAGAAAGCTGTACAGAGATTGCTGGAGCAACAGTACACTTGAAAATTGTGTTGGATGCTGCTTTCAAAGAAGTCAGGTAGAAACTTCATTATAAACTGACACATTTGAAGATTATTGATCTCAATGACATTGAATATCGGACCGTTCTGAAATAATGGACCCATGCATTTTTTTCTGACAGTGAGTCTGGATCTAGCAAAGTTTGTGCCACCTTTCAAAATTCAAGCCTTGAGTGATTATACTAGTTTACACAGATAATGTAATAGAAACTTTTCTTATCATGTTACAGGGGCAACTGTTGGTTAGAGAACTGGCCATGTGACCAGAAGCTTGCTGGTTCAATCCCCTGATGAAAAAGACATAACTCAAGTGCCCTTGAACAAGGAATCTAACCCCCAGCTGCTACCTGGGCACTGTTGATAGGGCTACTCACCGCTCAGTGTTCACTAGTTTGTGTTGGAGAAGTTAATTGGTTAAATGTCCACTTCAGTTTCTTCTGTACATAAGCACATTGGTCAGTGTTTGTGCACTTTATCAATATATATATAACTAACTTTGGATTTTAATGTTTATTCTTATTGTTTTATTAGCCAGACCAAGTAAACACTACAGTTATCTAGCACACTGGTAGAAAGATTAGTATACCAACTATTATGCTGATATAATACTTTTAATAGAATAGCAAGAAAATAAAGCCTGATCCACTACAGAAACTGGCTAATGATAAATGTGGTAGATCATGACCAACCAACTGAATAGCACCAGAGAGACTGCAGTCTGTAACTGCATCTTCATTGAGACCGTTACTCTGACACAGGGCTCTTTAAGGGTTATTTAGTTGAGACAATTGTTGTATATGATCTTAAAAAGATGGCTCTTCAAGGGTTCTTCATTAAAGAACATGGTTATATATAGAACCATGAGCACTCAGTGCATGGTGAAATATTTCTTCAGATATAGAATAATGTGTTGTACAAGCTTTTTGAAAATGGTTTATATAGCACCAAAACAGGTTCCTCTGTTATTACAAGCTTGGTATTGTGACAATAGAAGAACCCTTTTGGGGGCTGTATAGAACCCTTTTCAAAAATGTTCTGTATAGAATTTACACCACATTCTTCTTCAATCTGAAGAACACTTTCACCATGCAAAGAACCATTTGGGTTTTTTGAATGTTCAAGGTTCCATATAGAATATTTTTTTAAAGAACCCTTGAAGAACCATCTTTTTTAACAGTGCCTGCAAAATGTCTTCATGGTTCTATATATAAGTATTTCCATTATTAAAGTTCCCTTAAAGAACTTATTTTTAAGAGTGTAGAGTAAACATTTTTAAATGGTTCTATAAAGTAATAAAAATTGTTTCAAGAAACCTTTTTGAAGAAAAGAGTTCTTTGATAGGAGTGTACATGTATATACTGTTGAGGTGCTAGCTAATGTCCCTGATGAAGAAAGCCTTCACTGATATTCCTCAATTTCCATTTTACTCAGATTTGCAGCTGCAGATACAGATTTAATAATTGCTCATTTTGTCTTTAGACTCCTCTGGTTTGTTTAATGACCAATATTAATGCTTTAATTTCAGACTTCTTGTCTTAGCATCACTGCATCCTTAAGCTCATTTATGAGGTTTATTAATCCGAGTTTCCATAACAGTAAAACATTGTGTGCTTTGGATTTTGGGGTTACTGCAGTCATGCTGAACGTGGCCAGGCTGTGGAAGGCCTTCTGGTTGGAGCTGTATCAGCATATGGGACTTCTGTTCCGATCACTCTCGCGCACCTCCAACACCACCCGCCCAGCTGCTCCTGCCAAGCTGCATCTCCGGCACGCGGCTCAGCCTGCCTCAGCCAGCTGTTCCTCAGCTCGCTACACATAAACACACTGGGAGAACCACCACGGCATAGAGCCACACCAACAAGAACCAGAACCTGGCAAGCAGCTAGGCTTAAGGAAATGAGATATCACAGAATATAGCCTTTTGGTTTATAAAATAAGCTTTCAGTGGATGGTTCTTGAATAAATACTCAGCTGAAACCACACAACTGAAGTGTTGAGACACTCATCTTCTTTTAAGATATGCATAGTTTTTGCTATACAGTCTCTCCAAAGAACCACATTTGGTGTCTTGTCTTTATTCATAGAGCACAAATGATCTGGCAGTTCTTTGTGGTTTGCAGATATCTAGTTCTTTCTGCATCACTGTTGTACTGGTGGTCATTCACAAAGCAGAATTTCTTGGCTTTAGCACAAAGTTTAGGCCAAATGGCAGGATTGTGTGATACAGATATCCATTCCCTCTCATCTGTTTACACAGGAAGGCTCATGGAACAATTTGCAAAGGGTGGTTCTCTAAGGAACCTGAAATATTTTCACAATGGGAGCTTGATGGAAGCCACTGATTTAGAGTTTCCTGCAAGAGCTTCTAGATTATTAACAACATCTACACTAAACTTGTTATATTGTTGTGTGCAGTTATCTGGATCTTTAGTAGTACTGGTGGTAAATGAGAAAGCAGAATTGTTTGCATTAGGCACATAGTTTAGGCCAAAAGGGAAGATTGTGTGATAGAAATACACATTTCTCTCATACTTTCACAGTCTTTTGACAGAAGTGAGAGTCCAAAAACTATTTTGTAAAAGGTGGTTCTCTGAAGAATTGAATGCATTTTCACAATGGAAGCTTGACTGAATACATTGATTTAGTTTCTGATTAGATTAATTTATTGACCACTAAGGACTTCAAAACTATTAACAGTCTCCACGCTAATGTCTGTGTATTGTTGTTTGCAGTTATCTGTTTTTTTGTTTAAAGATAGTTCTGGTGGTAATTCTCAAAGTTATTACAGTACCTAGAAATGTTGGTGAGTTCTTCTAGATATGATCATAAATGAATAGACTTAATTTTGCTGTGAAAAGTGCTATGGACAAGAATGCCAAAACCTGAAAAGAAGAATGCTGAAACAAAGTGATTCAGGTTTCATGGTTACCTATGTCAAACCTGCAGGCCTTGAATGTCACATGAGCTGTCAGAGCTGTGGCTTATTATATTTGTACAATAATTTTCTATTTATTGTGTAGAAATATTTTTCCATTTCGCAAACTGTCAGTTGAGCCACGTCCATTCATTTGACTGGCATGAAAATTACCATTCAGAGTTATGAAACAGTTGAGTCTAGCATCAAAATTGTGTTATACCAAAAACATTAACCAAAACAGTTAACAAATATGTGATTGCTTTCAAAAAGAGATATGGACATGATCAGCCATTTCAGAAAGTGATGGGGACATGCCCTCAGTATAAATTACATTATGTTATTAAATAAATATGATAGTTTTGACGGTTTCAGAGTTAGGTTGTAGCTGTAGTATGGTGCCATGGTTGGAAAGTATTTTCACATCACATTCTCAATTTATAAACCACTTCTTAATCATAGTTATTGTAAGATCCCATATGTCCATATTTTACAACACTAAACCTCAAGTTCCTGCATGATTTTTGCAGAGATGTCCAGAGTTTGGGTCTTTTCTGGCAAATCAATTCTTTTTCTTTTTCATATTCTTACCTCTATGAAAGAGGTTCTTCAAAAGTTTTTGTCAAGGTTGTCAGCCTTGTTCAACATTATGAATTAAGTTGATGTAATTTCTTGCATTCTGGTGTATTTTAACAGGTTGTTAAACATTTTACTTTTAACTACATAAGTAAACACTTGATTCAATAACTATTTTAGAGACATATTTTATTTTATAACTATTTTAGAGAGAGTTTTTAAACTCACTGCTATGGTGCTATGCTAAGATAATGAAATCAATGTTACACAGTTTATTACAAACAATGACTTTAGGGGTGCATTTTACTTTTATTTTGTTTATTCTTGATTTAATTTTACTTGTAACACAACATGCTATTGTGCCAAGCAATGGTCACACTCAACTGCATGTTTAAAATAATATTAATAAATGTACCTAATTAATAGTGAATTTAGGGGGACATTTAACTTTTTTTCTCATTTAGTGATATGCCTACTCATAACAAAAATGACATGGCATCATGCATCCATCAAAACACTAAGTTACACTGTGCCAAGCAATGGTGACACAAAAAAAATAACTTTTTTTCCGTTTTTGCTAGTCAACCTGCATGTAATTATTAAACAAAATAGATTTACAGGTTCCTTCCTACCATGCTGCCACCACAATGTCTACCACTTCATAACTTTTACCCCCCTTTCCTTCACAATCCTGCCTCTGACTCACTCCCTTTGACTCACTCTCACTCACCTCTGCAACAGAACTCTCTCCACTGTCCCTATATACTGTCCTGCCTCTGACTCACTCTCAGTATCAAGATCCTATTTAAAGATACATGAATTAAGCCTTGTTTTTTTGCTACCTGATATAAGTCAAAGTGAACTGTCCCACAGGAACCAAAACAGTTAACAAAGATTTGATAACTTACAAAAAGAAACAGAGACACACTCAGCCATTTCAGAATGTCTCCATTGTAAATTCCACTGATATTCAATAATGGCTACTTTTCATATGGATGTTTTTTTGACTCAAGGCCTCAAGGCCTTGTGCTATTGTAATTTTGAAGTCTCTGAGGTTTATATCTCTGGAGGTTTATAAAAGGTTTTGTTTCCACTTTTGTCAAGCCTGTTGAGCCTGTCAGCCTTGATTGTCATGAATTATCAGCACTGTTACTTAAAATGTATTTGTACAGGCATACAATAGTACAAAAGCCTTTTATTTATTGTGAATAAATCATTTTTTACATTTCACAAAATGTCATTTGAGCCATGTCTGTTTATTTTATGGAGCTGATGAATCTCTACTTGAGCGACAAAAAGGTGTTGCAGCAAAAACAGTCCCACAGGAACCAAAAGAGTTACCAAAGATGTAAAAATGTAAAAAACTTACAAAAAAGATGGACAAACTTAGCCATTTCAGAAATTGGTGGGGACATGTCCTCAGTATAAATTATACTTATTCAGTAATAGCTACTTTTATTAAGGTTACAATGGTTTTAGAGTTAGGTTATAGCTGTAAAACAGCACCCATGTTGGAAAGTATTTGAAACACTTCTTAATCATACAATTATTTTAAGATCCCATCTGTGCATTTGCATGTTTTATAACACCTGGGGCCTCAAGTTTTTGCAAGATTCTGGTTGAGAAACCCAGACTCGGGTCATTTCTGCCCGATCACTTCTTGTTCTTTTTCACAGTTTTACCTCTCTGATTCTTTACCTCTCTCTCTCTCTCTAACACACACACACACACACACACACATGCTCTGTCTCTCATGGAGGCTGTAACGCTCCATTGCTCAGTGATGGTGGGGGCCTAGCCGTGTGTGTTTTGGGATGGTGCATATGCTGCTGGAATTGTGCGTGCCAGCTGCAGCTCTGTGTCTCTCTGCAAGCCCAACAACCCTGCACAGGTTCTTCTGTCAGCTTACAAGCGCCAGCCTCTGCCTCTGTCTGCGGCCGGCTGTGCTGCAAAGATGGATTACCCTTTGATATCGGCGGCGCGGAGACGATCTGGGCTGGCGCGCTTGATGCACACTGAGTGGGGTAATGATTTCACCTTCTCGCACAAACTCGTGGGACCCGTTCCTGAGCTCCTTTACGGCAGAGCCAGGTTCATTATGAGCTGTAATCAAACACTCGCTCACACAGGCACACGCTCAGTCAACATGCCGCTCCGTTTGAACAGACGGCAAGGCTTTGATATCGGCCTTTGTGAGCAGCTGGTCTGGGAAGTAGATCCACTTTCAGAGGCTTCCTCAATCTCTGAGAGAGAGAGAGAGAGAGATAGATAAATAGATAGATAGATAGATAGATAGAGAGAGAGAGAGAGAGAGAGAGAGAGAGAGTCATAAGTATGTATTAAAACACCTGTTCTGGTCCATACATGTTGTCCTTCTAGTCTGTGAGACTATAGTTCTACAGCTACAGGCTGTAGTCTATTTCTCTGTTCTTCATTGGTTACGACCCCTACAGGACCATCACAGGTTGATCACTCTCTGTGACACTGACAATGGTCATATTTAGAACCATATGTAACAGGTCTCACCTTGTGCCCATAAGAGATGCAACATGCAGTTGGATGGAATTTCAAATCATTGGTATTTTATTAGAATAATTGATTAAAATCTCTAGAATTTAGAATAGAATAGAATAATAGAATAGAATAGAATAGAATAGAATAATTGATTAAAATAGTGAAGGTCACACATAAACACTCAATGAACGCTTTGTACATTACTAAAAGTTTCTTCAGATGGGTGTAGACTGGTTCTATATAGAAGATTTTTAAAAATGGTTTTATATAACACCATCCATCCATTATCACACCCACTTAATCCTTATCAGGGTCGCTGGTTAGTCCCCTACCCCCTCACTGGGTGCAGGGCAGGGCATTACACTATTCAACTAAGCCCAGGACAGGGCTCTATATATCACCAAAAAGAGCTATTGTTACAAGCTTGACATCACAACAATAGCAGAACCTATTTTTGGTGCTTATATAGAACCATTTTTATAAAAGCTTCTGTACAGAACCTTTAACAAATTGTTCTACATCAGTTTTGATCTTTAATCATGCAAAGAGTAATTTGAATATGTGTGGTTTTAAATATAACCATTTTCTTTAATAATAATCCATTGAAGAACCATCTTTTTAAAGAGTTTGATCTATAACTCATGATCTATAAACCATACTTATCAACATCAAAAAACAGGCTCTGTCACTTTATGTGAAATGAATATAAAATATAAATTTTTTGAATAAAATTATGAACAAAAAACTTTTTCACCATATTCAAATTTTTGGACATGCACTATTATTCATGAAATGTGCAAAGTTAGTAACAATACAATACCAGAGATTTCAACTGGCATCTACAATATGGGCTAAGTCAAAATCTCCCCACTTGAATCATTCATTTTGGTAAAATCCCCACACTGCAATTAGGACAGAGCCGTCATCCCTGTCGTCTAATTCCTCAAACGATGTGTTGGACCGCTGACAGCTTTTATTAGCTCGATTTGCACTGGCAACAGTTTTATGTGGTCTAATGAATGTCACGTTCCCCGAGGCCAAAGAAAATGTTGAATTAACACCCTTTTCTAAGCAAATAATTATGTGGCCTTGTGAATGTGGATGGGCCCAGGAGCCTGGGAGAGCCCTGGGAACGTTTATCCATCTAATTCGCAACGGATAATCAATGAATCACAGAGGTTAGGTCAATAAGAGAAGCAAAGGCCGTATTAATGATGCTTTCCACACTCTCCAAAACTGTATTTAATCTCCTTTTCATGAGCGTAAGTCAGCTAACGGGGATAAATCGGACATGAAATGCCATCATATGTTTATAAATACACTAGCATTAGCGTTTTAGTCCTGCCATAAATCTGCAGTTATAAAGGCCCCATTTGGACAGTGATGTATTTCCCTGCTATCTAAGGGCCTATTCATTCACACACACACACACACACACACACACACACACACACACACACACACACACACACACACACACACACACACACACTCATACACACACCCAGACTTCCTCAAACATTATTCCCTCCATTGATGCCCCTCATTTTAAATCCATTTTAATTTAAAGATGCTTGACATGGCAGTGGCGGAACAGTGACTAATCCCGGTCGTACATCAGAGCGCCGCATGGGCTCAGGTTCACCGTGGTCATCACTGAAACAGCGGAGTAATTACCAGATCAGCTCCGTTAAAAAACGCCGCCGGAGTGTTCGGTGACCTATCATCCGCTAATCTGCATAGTGAAGTATGGCTTCATAACTGTAAATTGCTGACTTAATTAAAAGCGGGGACCTTTCTGTCATTTAATTACAGGGAGAAAAGGTTATTGCCTAAATGCAATTTTCCAAATGCGATTTCTTAACAGTTATTAACGGCTTCGCTATCATTTATTGTTTCAGATTTTTCAATTTGGAAATGGGCGCCGCCGACAGACGTAATGACTCGGTGGCGGGGGTGAAAACTCAATCTCGATTGCAAGCAGCGTTGGCGGCCATTTGTTTCCCACAAGTGGCTGCGACAGAGGGAAGCTTGAAAATGTCACGGCCAAGAAGGGGCCCGTGATTGCCTTCACTTTACTGTAGCGATTAAAAGAGAAGTAGAGTTTTGATGAGAACTTCATTAACATTTCTTTAGAGGAGAGAGTGGGGAGGGTCACCAGAGAAGGAAAAGGGGGCTCCGTCCAAGAGAATCGTATTATAAAGATGTAAAGATGATGTACTCCACTTGGACAAATGTTTTGGGACACCTCGAATATTCATTGTTTTTGTAGTATTAAAGCTGCTTTTGATGGAGTAACTGTGTCTACTGTCCAGTGAAGGCTTCTAGATTTTGGAGCATTGCTGTGAGAATTTGAGTGCATTCAGCCACAGTGATCAAGGTCAGAATATTGGATGATGACCACCCCACCCATCTGTGCATCATTGGGCAAATCATAGCTATAGTCACTATTGGGCCTAATGTGGTGGAACATTGTCCTCTTGGAGCATTGCTATGAGGATTTGACTGCATTCAGCCACGAGAGCTTTAGTGAAGTCAAGATGTTGGATGATCACCACCACCACCTCATCCCCAACTCCACCAACTGATCCCAAAAGTATTAGAAGGAGCAGAAAACAGTTCCACAATCCTGGAGGGCTTTATACTTGTACAACAATGACAAATTGGCCTACAGAAAGAAAGTCAACAAACTCACTGTTGGGTGTCACCATAACAACCTGTTGCTGAATGTCAACAAGACAAAGGAAATCTTTGGTACTTCAGGAGGAGAGCCATGGTCCATGGAAACGCTGTGCAATCGATGAAAAGCACCAAGTTTCCGGGGGTTCACCTCTCACAGATGATTTGACCTGGTCAACAAACACTACCTGCCTAGTCAAAAGGGCAAAGCAGTGACTTCAATTTCTGCATAGGATGAGGAGAGCAAACCTCCCCCCTCTCATCCTCATAACCTTCTATATAGGTGCCATAGAGTACATCCTCACCAACAACCTCCCAGTCTGACACTTTCCTGTTCATTTTAGAGGATAATTGGTCCACTGTGGTGTGTTGAATCTCTGGCATCAGTGGGGTACCACTGTTATGCTGTTGGGAGGCACTAAAAGTACAAAATGTCCATTCACACCATCACTATGACACCTCTTGAACATCTCACAAAGTTAGTGCTTTCTGAGATACCATCACCACCACGGTACTCTATTAACAGCCCTTTTGAATATCAGAAAACATTGATAGTTTTACACTCTGCTTCATCTTGGGCCCAAACCAGGGTGGTTATAACACTCCTGGTTTCTGTTTGCCTTCTGCCAGGTGGTCAGGTTAAATTTATACCAGCCAGTAAAAATGTCAACTTGCCTTAACCTTTGACCCACCCGTGAAGTCTTATCACCTTTTTTCATTCCATTTAATCATCGTTCCACTGTAGTGAGATAAAAGTCATCTGCTTTATTATATGAACACCAGATTAGGGCTGTTCCACAGCCAATAACGTTTAGATATAATAACTTATAGAAGCTGTAACTTATGCATTATTAATTCAGGAACGTGTAAGGTAGTCAGGGGTGTAATAATTTCTCATGTCACGTCACTTAAAAGCCACCCTGAGTGGATGCACTAGTGAAACCCACCGTGAAGAGCAAAAGCTGTCTGTGGTCTGTGGAATATACTTCTTTTCTAGCATTTATTATTAATGTAGAACATGTTCTTGCCACGTTCATTAGTTTATGACTCTTGGCCAAGCTGTTTTAGAAAACCAGAATCAGGATTATTATTATTAGTGTTTAGATGTAGATTTTTTGACCTACTGCTAAGAGTCACTCTTTTAGTGCCATGAATTGACTTCATTTCCACATGAGTGACATAAACACAACTGCAACACCAAGAACATGGTATGTAATTGTCATGTTGTCTATGATAGTAGTCAAATATGATTATTAGTACAGCTCAGTCAGGCTTGTGGGATACACAATTGTTAGTGCCATCCAGTCTTTAAATGTGCCGAACGACTTTCCCTGGTAGCTGCTGGTGGTTTGAGATTGCATCCCGCATTTTGGCCACATGTGGTGGAGCATTGTCCTCTTGGCTCCTCTATGAGCCTTTCGCCACAGTGTCTTCTTACATGGATTCACCTGTTAAAAGTATTTGTACATCTGCTTATTCATTGTTTTGGAGTATTGCTGTAAGGATTTGGTTGCATTCAGCCAAGAAGTTGGGTAATCATCACTCCCACCTCATCTCCAACTTCACTAACTCATCTGAAAAGTATTGGATGGTTGCAGAGAACACAGAGAACAATGCTGGAGGGCTTTATACCCCTCTAGACCACACCTGGCATTAGACATGGTGCCAATAAATAATTTTTTAGCCCTATTCTATTGGCAGTACTTCTCTACAAAGACTGAACAAGCTGTGTTTGTGCATGTATCTGAATGCACTGATTAGAGGGGGTGTCCACAAACCTTTGGGCACATAGTATATATTTTAAGCCAACACATTTATTGGCAAAAGTAAGTAATCAGTATTTTGTTGATGTTCAGTTCAATATATCCCTTTTTCCCCTGATTTTCAGCAATCATTCCAGAGTATATCACATCCAACCACATATTAGAGAACATGCCACAGTGTCCAAACAATTTCCAAGTGCGATTTTGCCCCCCGGAGGCACTTAGACTCCACACTGCTTCAAATAGAAACCATTCATGTCTCTAATCACAAGTTTTCCCTTAATTAAATCACTGATTTATACTCGTCTCATCAGCCGCACCACCACCCCACCCCCCAACACACATGCAGACATACACACATAACACACATACACACATCCCCTCCCCTCTCATCCTGCGAAATATTCATATTGAAAAGAACACATTTATCCCGGCTGCTAACATCATGTCACTGCCGCTATTGTCTGATGTCAAGCTCTTAATTACGGCCCGGGACAGCGATACAGTATTTCCTTCACTTCCACTCATCTCCTGCACGATTCCTGAGCCACTGTCCCTCCGCCGAAGGTGATTAGCGACGTTTTATGTCGTATCGTTTGTCTGCTTGACAGCCAGCGCAAGTGAACTGGATTAGATAGGAGGACCAAATGAGGGAGCCCTGAATCAAATTAAAACAGAGGAGATTATGCAGCCTTTTAATTACAGCGAGCTTCGCCAACCTCCCCGCTGCTCCCAAGCGGATGGATGCAAATTGACCATTCAAAACAGCATCGCGGTTCATTCATAATGGCGAGATGGCTTACGGGATAAGCCTTAATGAAACACGCCGCAGCTATCCGGGCCTTATGTAGCATCACTAACACAAACTAAAAGGCTCGAATGAAAGAATGATTATTATGGCCGGCACCTGCAGAACCTGCCAGTGAGGGTTCCTTGATGCATTTCTCTGGACTGGGTGGGAAAAGGTCAGTCCAGAACTCTTGATCTCTGGCTTGTTTGATGTATCGACATTTGGAAGTGGTGACAGGCTCTCCAAAATGTCCTTGGTGATCTGACATCCCAGCGTGACAACCTCCGGAGGCCTCACAGGGCTGGAGGAGAGGGGAAGTTGCCGAGGTGGCACGACCTTGACAACAATGCTGCAGTGAGCCGTAAAAAAGCCGCCTTCCACTCTGACAACCACACGAGATATTTAGCTCCCACTTAGCTGCTGCGGCTAATGGTTCAAGCCAAAACACAAGCCTCCATGGGCTTGCGTGAGGCAAGAACACCCCCGGCAGCAGAGGTGACCTCGGAAATCCCCCATAAATATTTATACCTGCGTCGCAGCCTCAGTTCTGTTAAGGTCAGGAGAATAAGAACAAGCACAACCTCTACCTGTATAGTACATAAAGATGAGGTTAAGCAAAGTCAGGGCTATGATGTTGAGGTGGCTTTTTGTTCAATTAGCAGGAGTCAGCAATCTCTATACACTCATTGGCCACTTGATTACATGCACTTAACCTGTTCCTCCACTCATTGTCCATTTTAGCTCCACTGACCATACAGCTGCACTTTGTAGTTCTACAATTACAGACTGTAGCTCATCTGTTTCTCTGTGTACTTTATTCACTCTGTTCTTCAATGATCAGGACCCCACAGAGCAGGTGTATCATTCTCAGTGACACTGATGTGGTGGTGGTGTGTTAGTGTTTGTTGACTGGAGATTTTAAACACTGTATCCACTCACTGTCCTCTATTAGACACACCTATCTTTTTGGTCTTGTAGATGTAAAATCAGAGACAGCAGCTCAGCACAGTGTGTGTTGGTCCTCTCGTTCTTGGTGACGCTGTTGGCTGGATAGTTTCAGTTGTTTCAACACCACCAATATCAAACAATTTTTTAGAAAATATTCGTACACATATTGTCTATGAGTGGTCATCATGTTTTGGCTCACCTGTGCATTATAGTTAGTGCAATCTGCAGTGCATCGTGGGTCACTTAAAAATCCTACAATTGTACATAAAAATAGAATAAAATATCAGCACATTAATTTTGTTCATAATTTCAGTTTTGTTTATATATTTGTTTCATTACACATAAAGTGAGATATTTTAAGTCTTGTTTTGTTGATCAGTATGACTTATAGCTCATGAGTTGTCTGCACAGTGATATGATGGTCAGTAGTAGTGTTGGCACTGTGGGCAGCTGCTGGGCATCTCCATAAAGCTTGTCAGCAGATGGAAGCATGAAGTGCTCTAAAATCTCCAGGTAGATGTTGACTTTGGACTAAACACAGTGGAGCAACAGCAGCAGATGACATGACACCTCAAACCATCACAGACTGCAGAAACTGCACACTGGACTTCAGACAGCTTGGATTGTGTGTCTCTCCACTCTTCCTCCAGACTCTAGGAGCTTGATTTACAAATGAAATCTGAAAAGAGGACTTTGGAGCACTGAGTAACAGTCCAGTTTAGTCCAGTAGTTTGATTATTAGACTACATATTTCTTTAATAGTGCATGAAAGTCAACATAACCTGCGGTCTGTGGAAGCTAATATAGTTCATGGACCACAAGATTTAGTTTATTTCTTGAGGCCGTTTGTTTTAGGCCAACACAGAGCTTGTTTCAATGTTGCGTGTCAGACACCAAACTAATGCACTATAGCTTCAGTGTTCATAAAAATTGTAGCATCCACTTTAGCAGGTCAATTATTCATGTGTGTGAAAATATTTTCCAGTGGGGTAACCAGGATTAGACAGTTTCGCCAGTCCACAATAAAACACCTTCGCTCAATTGAATTGAAATGTTCTCAGAGAGACAACACTATAAACACAGAGCGTCATCATTTCTCTGCCTGAAGCTCCTGCTCTCACCAAACTGCTTTCTATATGAAAACTGTGAAGATATTTTACAATTTTCTATTTCCAAACAGTTATTTTATCTTACATATTTATCTTAGCAAAGATTTTGGATTGGTCTGCTCACAGTAAAGCTTGTGCTGATGCAGTGTAGCTTATTTGTGGTCTTAAAATCTTTGTATTGAGATCAAGTTTAGCTGAGCCAAATTGAATTTCCCAAAACCAACTGTTCCATTTTTTAAAAATGCCATAATGTTGATTTTGTTACACCAATATCCAATTAAACAATCATTGTAAGTGTCATTAAGGATTTTTTGAGAGATATTGTAGAATTACTACACTTAGTTCTCTAAAGAGTCAGGTTTGAGAAATTGATTAATCTCAAACCAGTAATCCTTTGTGGGAACTGTGCCAATTGTACTTTGACTTTTTATCATTTCAATTTAATCTCTCTATATATATATTTTTCTCTGAATAATTATGTTCATTTGGAATGTTTTTACACTACTTTCTCCTCTTCTAGTGATTAGTTTTGTCTATGGAGTTTTCTGGACTAATGTCTCCTGTTTTAGTGATTAATAGTGTTTATTGAGGTTGTTTATGGAGAATTATCTACTATTTATTGATTAATTCGCCCCTTACACAAATCCCAGAATGCACCGCGCAACCGGCAACATCCTGTTCAGCATTTTCTCTTGTTTGTCTATGCCAGCTATGCTACATAAACTGTTTACAACTTTATTTGGTAAGTAAATACTTACATGATATCTACTAGCTTTTGTAACTATATGCAGATAATGTCTTTTGATATTAAACATCATATCTTGTTGTGTCAACTTGTATTTTGAATGTATGCAGTGGGTTTTTAGTGTAAACACGTTGTTGCAAGCTATCAATACTAAGCTACACTATCACGCACAATAATTTGTGGTACACATTTTTTATGAAAATAGCCAAAAATGAATTAAACTGGTGGATAGCCCTACAAATGTCACATTATGAAACAGTACATAAGCCACGCCTAGGCTAGGGCCCTGCATAGCCTAATCAAGCCAGCCAGTGTATGTTTATATCATTAGAGGCCTATTTATTTATCAGTGCAGTATATATTTTGGTATATAATTAGGGTAGAATAAAATAATGTTTGCAGTAACCTACCTCCAACAAAATGATCAGAACACACTCTGTCATAGTCACTTGCTGACCAGTTTTCACGCCTGATGGAATCTTCCCAAGTTTTCCTTAATGTGGTATCTTTAGGAAACCTATAGTACGATCTTTTCTGTTGCTGTTGTTTGTTTAGCCGTTGCCGATTACTGCATTGTGGTACACAACATCTAGAACCCTGATTGGCTTGTTTATACGTATTTTAAACTCTCCTGCTGACACATTCACTGCTGCCATTATGTAAACAACTACATCGGATGTTGCCAGTCGCGCATGGAATTGTGGGATTGTGAATAGGACGAATAGTATTTATTGAGGTTGTTTATGAAATTGTATTTTCTAGGGTTGAGCCGGATACTCGTTTCAGATGAGTATCTGGTACGTTTAGAGCATTTTTAATGAGTAAGATCATTAAAAGAGTAAAATTTGTCAATATCCGTGCTCGTGCTGAAGAACAATCCTGATTGTGTGTCTTCGCGATCTGTGATTGGCCAGTCACACAGAGCGCCTGCCCTTCCCTACACAACCACTCTCGTACACACACACACACACACACAGACAGTAGTCATGTTTCAATTGACCATGAAATATCGCAAATTAGAATTGCGAATAAATATTAGCTTAATGGAAACACGACAATTTCGAATTAGATGAGGTGATTTTTCAGTCGTAGCGAAATTGGTTTATATCGCAAAAGTGTAATGGAAGCACTCGAACTGACTTTTTTCGCATTAAGGGAGTCACGTGATCAACAACTGGACATTTCTATTGGTGAAAAAGACGACGAAGAAGAAAACAACAACAGAAAGTGCGAGGATGAAGATGACGCGGCATATTTGGAATAACGAGGAGAATCCTTGGACAATGTGCAGCTGGCTCCGCTAGAGATCTCACAGCATCACAAAGTTCATTAAAAGTTGAGTGTGTCATTCTAAAATGTTGAATCCACAGCTCTTCTGTAAAATCATCGACTACAGTTTCCCAAAAATGGCGCATACGTAGCCG
This sequence comes from Crenuchus spilurus, assembly GCA_036984385.1. Lineage (NCBI taxonomy): Eukaryota > Metazoa > Chordata > Actinopteri > Characiformes > Crenuchidae > Crenuchus > Crenuchus spilurus. The sequence goes on from BRDA01068641.1 coordinate 16,370, forward strand.
CTCCCAAGTATAAGGGGCTTGTCGCTCCAAAGCCTCGGTAAGTCGCCGACGTCTCCTCTGATGGCTGGTGATGAGCACTAGTGCCGTGGTAGCAGTATGTATAAAGCTGAAGTATGTGTTTACATCCACTGCCACTATGTTTGTAATGACTTATCACGAGAACAAACATATTCACATGTGATTTTATAAAAGTATTTCTCATTTAATGGAAACACCGCAATTGCGAAACTTGTTTTGTCTAATTGTTTTTTTGACAAAACAGAATATCAATAAAGTTTTGCGCAAAACTGCAATGGAAACGCCACTATAGACTGACAGTGCTTGGCTGACTGCTCTCTCTGTTCAGAACTCCTAAGGTTTTCTACAGCTCGCCTTATAGAGACGGCTTATGTCTCGTCGGTCACACTGCCTCCACCTTGGACGGGTTTTTTTTTAACCGTCTGCTTTCTCTTAGTTTGGCTGGTGATATAATAAATAGTCTAAAAACATATATGTAAATAGTTTTCAAATAAACAATACATATAGCAACATCTGATCAATCCATATCAATTTCAGGCTTAAAATAATGTACAGATTTAAGCCCCACCCACTCCCGATTAAACCACGCCCAATTTATTGACTAATATCTCCTATTCAGGTGATTAATAGTGTTTATTGAGGTAGTTTATGGACTAATATCTCCTATTCTAGTGATTAGTAGTGTTTATTGAGGTCATCAACTAATATCTCCTGTTGTAGAATATGGCTTGTTGCACAAAATATGTCCAAAACTTCTCATGGAGAGTAAACAGCTGTACTATAAGTTTCATCAACTTGTGGGAGACACTGAAATTGTGACCCTGTCCTACCTCACCTTTCTAACATAGAAGAGCAGCATTTTTGAGTTTATCTGAGTCTCCAAATTTGATATTTTAAATACATTTATGCCAATAAAACATCTTGATTGTCTATGAGATCTCTAAACTAATTGCACCAAACAAAGCTACCTGTGCCTAAAGTGCTCAACAATTCATCTGCAGCTTTTAAACTTTAATAGAGAGGAAAGAGGAGCACTTAAGGCTTTAATGTGGTCGTAAGTTAAAGAGAAGCCCCTTTTAGTTGGCTCTCGTCTTGTTTTGCGACCTCAGTGATTAGCAGCGCTCTCTCGCTCGGCGGCAGATAGATGGAGGACGGCGTGTCACGATGCCCTCGCTCACCCTCAGCTCGCACTGAACAGTCTTGACTTATTTCCTCCCCGCAGCCTAATTAGGATTATCTTTAATTCGCAGGATTACAATTAATAGCTTACTGCAGGTCAGTGATTAAGAATTACCTGGTAATGACCCTGGGCGGGAGATGCAGGAGGAGGAGAAATGATGACAGCTCGTGAAGGGCCCCAGCACGTCAGGGCCGCTATTTAAGATGGCCGATTTGGAACGCTCCCCGTGTGCCTGGCATCACAATGGAGGAGTACAATTTCCCTCTCTGTAATTAAGGTCCATTGAGTGAAATTACCTTCCGATAATTGCCGGGTAGTTGTCAGCGTTTGTTGCAGCCTGGCGCGGCCCTGTCTCCCTCGCTGCCGGAGGACCGGCCGAGCTCCTGCCGCTCACACTGCTGCTCTCTGAGGAGAGAGAGATGCCCAGAGGGATGCCACTGGTGTTTTTACAGAGAAAAAGAGAGAGAGATGCATACAGAGGGAGGAGGATGACAGTGTTATTTTAAAGTCCCCTGGTAGAATGTCTACAATAAAATGCTTTGTTTAACTCTATAAGAGGCTCTATGTACAGCCAGCACATTATACTATATATTATACAAAATTGCTCACATTATATAATAATGTTCAACAAAGAAATAGCAGCATTACAAAATGTCATCTATCTGACAATACAGTATCAGTCAAAGGTTTGGACACCTTTGGACATTCAGTGGTTTTCATTATTTAAAGATGGTCTGTTATAGATTAATACTAAAGTCATCTAAACTATGAAGAAATACTTATGTAATTATTTTGTAAACAAACAAAACAAACTAGTGTTAAACAAACCAGAATATGTTATATATTTTACATTCTTCAAAGTAGGCACCACTTGCTTAGATGCAGCTTTCTTGGCACTTTCTCAGTCAGCTTTATGAGATAGTCACCTGGAATGACTTTCAGTTAACAGCTGTGACTTGTCAAGAGTTTATTACTTGCATTTCTTGCCCTTTTAATGTGTTTCACCATCAGTTTTGTGCCTACTTTGAAGAATCTAAAATCTAAAACATGTTTTGGTTTGTTTAACACTTTTAAGTTTACTACATGATTCATTATGTGTTCCGTCATAGTCTAGATGACTTCAATATTCATTTACAATGTAAAAAAATAAATAAATAAATAAAACATTGAATGAGATTGTGTGTACTGTATGCCATTAGTAATTACCTCCACTGATATTTAAACCTTCACTAAATGTATGTTATTATTTAAGTTTATAGGCTAATAAATGAAAAAAAGACTTTAACATGTGAAGTTGTACATCAGTAAATAATCCATTTATAGGTCTGCATTAATGTAAAATGAGCATTATATTTCTTGAATTCTACAATGCCAATTTTAAAAAAGTTGAGCCACTGTGTAAAATGTAAATGTAAATAAATGTAAATAAAAACAGAATGCAATGATTTGCAAATCGCATAGAATCATATTTTATTCCCAATAAAATATAGAACATATATAAGATGTTGAAAGTGAGACATTTTACCATTTCATGAAAAATACTAACTCATTTAGAACTTGATGGCAGCAGCATATCTCAAAAAAGTTGGGACAGGCCTTCTTCTTTGCGTGATACAACTTAACATTTAGCATTTGTTGATTGCACAACAAACTGTTCACAGACAGTGATTTCTGGAAGTGTTCCTGAACCCATGCAGTTATTTCCAGTACAGAATCATGCCTGTTTTTAAAGCAGTGAGGGCTTGATTGACTATAAAATATTGACTGTCACATTGCATATATGAGCTGTATCATCCATCAACACTGAGCATGCCTACCGTAGACCAGCTGCTCACCAAGCAACTACTATGACCTATTCTAGATGCCCTACACCAGTGGTTCTCAACCTTTTGCAAGCTGGGCCCCCCCAAAATTGATTCATTGCAGCTCGGGCCCCCCTTCTAACACCCAACAAAAAAAAGGCTCTAGATACAATTACAGCCTAGTGTTAAAATAGTTAAAAACAAATGACTTCACTATGTCCCAAATTAAGCCTTGTAGTATGTGTGTCTGTGTTTAAGTTGGTTTCACATCATTAGGTTTAATAACATGAGAGTTTAATTAATTACTTTTATAATTGTACTTAAAACAAATGCTAGAAAAATTACACAAGACAATAAAATGTGAATATGTAAAAACACATGTTAAGTCACGTTATTACTAATATTTAATAATAAAAAAAACAGGAAAAAATCATGAGAATGGCTAAAATTATTAATGCTAGCCACATGGATGTTTGTACCGCTTCTCATTTCTTCTGGAGATTGTGCTCCCTAACATTGCAGCATGTAGCTGGTAATTGTGAGATGGTACCTAACACTGCAGTATGTAGGGGGTAATTTTGAGACAGTCCCTAACTCTGTAGCATGTAGTCAGAGCGAACACAAGGCTAAGCTCCTGTCATAACAAGTGAATTTTAGGAAATGTTGTGGTTGTAGTTGGTTGTCTTCTTCAATTTCACCCCAAACTGTAACTGTACTGGCAAATCTGTGTTAAGTTAACTGCCTGGTGAGGAAAAGCGGAATTCTGAATATCAAACGAGTGACTAGTATTAAACTAACTTTAGTGCAGGCTGTGTTTCAGGCTGCACATGTGTGACTCCACTGCCTTCATTCACATCATTTGAAATATTGCTTGCACAAAAAATTTTTTTTTCTCAGTTGTTTTTAATGAAGTTTATGATTTAACGATGTGTGTGTGCGTGTGTTTGTGTGTGTGTGTGTGTGTGTGTGTGTGTGTGTGTGCGTGTGTGTGTGTGTTTGTGTGTTTAGGTGCGTGTGTGTGTGTTTGTGTGCGTGCATGTGTGTGTTTGTGTGCGTGCGTGTGTGTGTGTGTGTATGTGTGTGTGTGTGTGTGTGTGTGTGTGTGTGTGTGTGTGCGTGTGTGTGTGTGTGTTTGTGTGCGTGCGTGTGTGTGTGTGGTTATGCGCGTGTGAATCTAGTATCGGGGCTAATCAGTCAGGACTTAGACACATTATTTAAAAAACAATTAAGATATTTGCATGGAAATGATTTTTTATGACTTTAGGATTGTAGTAATTGTGTGTATTAGACATGTGTGGTAGTTGTGTTGTAACACGGTGAAAATGCAGGTTAAATAGCTAACTGCCTAGCAGTTAAGAATAACTATCTAGGGCTGAAATAGGAAGTGTTTATAAAAACCTTTTTTGTGAGGTTAGTCTTTAAAAAGCTACCGTGTGTGCTGTTGGATGTTTATATAGCAGCACTGACTTCACGATGGTTCAGAATACTGCTTTCTGATTGGTGGATTAGAAATGAAGCTGTGTGGTTGATTTGTTTATGCATTTTAATAATCCAACTGCTTACATTCCAAACAGGGCAGGCATTTGCTGCATCTCCTTTGTACTAATAGTCAGTGATTCCGGGATGTTTCGTGATTTTTTTGTGATTTTTTCCCCACCCCTGTCCTGTCGCGTGCCCCCCCTGGTTAAGAACCAATGCCCTACACTACTGACCACGCTGAAGTTTATATGTAATCTGTTTGCTGCTTTTCTTGTGTCAGTACTGTCATCATATCAGTACTCCTGAACATTACAACAGAATCATACAATTATATGATGACTATCTATGGATAACATATTATTTGACCAGACCTGGATGGGTCCATGTAAGTCTGTTTCCTCCCAAGATTTGTTCCTCCAGCTCTGAGGGAGTTTTGAGGGAATGAATGAATGTTACACTTATATAGCGCCTTTCTAGATACCCAAGGATGCTTTACAATCAACACACTCCATTTACACACACTCAACCACACACACCGGCGAGAAGCGGCAGCCAATTGCGCACAGCGTACTTTCAACCGGAAGCGACTGTCCACCTGGAGGACTGCATCAATCACTAGGGGGAATCACCCAGGACAGAGTGCCAACCATATCTGGTTGTACATAAATTCATACATACACAGACATACACACCAGGGTAATTTTAGAGTAACCAATTCACCTGATCTCCATGTTTTTGGACTGTGGGAGGAAACCGGAGTCCCCGGAGGAAACACACGCAGACACGGGGAGAACATGGTAACTTTGCTCAGATGTGGACTCGAACCCAAGACCTCAGCGCTGAGAGGCGAACATGCTAACCACTAATCCACCGTGCCGCCCCAGAGTGGAGTCTTCGCTTTTGACTTGCTCACCCATGGTTTTGTGTTTTGTTATTACTGGAAGTCGGCAAAGCTGCTTTATGGAGAATATCAGTTGTGATATATATATATATATATATATATATATATATATATATATATATATATAGAATATCAAAGTGATATATAAATACTTTTGACTTCATTTGACTATCATGTATGTTACATCTAGAATCTATTGCTCACCGCATGTTGTTTAAACAAACAAAAACATACAGAATACACACTTTTTTAACCTATTATACACAGCCTTTACTTAACATTTTAAATTAAACTTGCAACCACTGGTGCATGCAATGCACAGATAATCCACAAGTGGGCAACAAAAGTGTATCAGATTTTATACATCTGCTGTTTCTTATTAATTTATTTCATCTATGTTAAGGTCTTAAAAATTCTGCCATGTAGCAATTATATGATACACTTGGTTTTATAAGTTTAACATTGATTGTGTTTATGTGTAATTATTTAATTGATACTTGGTAAATATAGCCTGTAGTTAGAAGCCTGTATCTCCGTTCAAAAGTGAACCTTTGCATGTGTTTAACTTTGTGATGCACTTTTTCATTTAGGGAGTGTGTTGTTTTGTGTGATATTCAAAGCAGCCACTTGAGTAGAGCGAGTAGACTCTGGACTGCTGTGAGGGGTTTTTAGGAGCCTGCAGAGAGACGACCCTTCACACAGAGAGAGGAGCGCGAGAAGAAGTGAGGAGTAAATGAACACAGCTAGAGCGGTGCTAAATTTGGTCCATCTGGACGGGAGGCACGCACTCGGAGATGCAGGAGGATACACCCAGTGCACACATGCACACAGACACACAGAGGCATGCTTACTGGTGACAGTTTAATGCCATACCCTGCTGGAGAAATGCCCAGTTTACAGTGTTTAGCATTGTCTCAAATTGCTGGATTTTTAGATTAACACAGCCTGAAACATCATGTACATTTGTTCAGAAGCAGTGGAGTCAGTGAAGGTCTAACAATCTGGAACCCAAATTAATGCAGCATAAAGGCCGATGTATACTTCTTTGAAGATACACCATTTGGACAAATGTATTGGGACAACTGCTCATTCATTGTTTTTTCTGAAATCAAAAGCATTAAACAATGTTACTCTTGTCCACTAGATTTTGGAGCATAACCGAGGATTTGATTGCATTCAGCTGAAAAGAGCTGTTAGTGAGTTAAGGATGTTGGTTGATTGGTTCATCATCCCCAACTCCCTAACTCATCCCAAACTGGATGAAGCAAAGAACACAGTTCCACAATGCTGGGGGCTTTATATTCCTGTATCCTACGTCTGACATTAGACATGGTGACAACAAGGCCATGGTTAGTCCGATTCTTTTGGCAGTACTTCTCTACAGGGACTAGACAAGCTGTTTGTGTGCATCTGTGTCAATTTAAAGTAGCTGAATGCATTCATTAGAAGGAGTGTCCACAAACCTTTGGACATTCAGTGTACATGTTTATGTATCTGCATATTGGAGAAGGGGTTTATGGGTGTTAATGCCACAACATGCACAGGGTTCAAATTGAGAGGGGCTGTGAGGTTTCTTGATCCCAGCTATCATCCCCCATAAGAGCAGTGTGGACCATTCATAAGTGAGTCCTAGTGACACTGATGTGGTGGTGGTGTGTTAGTGTGTGTTAGAGTAGATCAGACACAGCAGAGCTGCTGATGTTTTTAAACACCTCAGTGTCACTACTGCAGTGAAAATAGTGACCAACCAGCCAACAGTGTCAGGACTAGAGGACCAACACACACTGTGCTGAGCTGCTGTCTCTGACTTTACAACAAGGTAGGTGTGTCTAATAGAGTGAACAGTGAGTGGACACAGTGTTTAACATCTGCAGCAGCTCACGCACTAACACACCACCACCACTTCAGTGTCACTGAGAATTATTCTCCAGCTCTGTGGGGCTCCTGACCTTTGAACACTGAATAAAGTATACAGAGAAACAGATGTATAATTACTATGTATTAAATAGCAAAAGTGATTAAAATGAATAGGAGGGTGTGTGTCATCCCTGACTCCAGGGTCTGTCAAGAGCCTCCCATAAACCTCATCTGGCTTAATAGTGCAGTAGTTTTCTCTTACAGTCTCATAAATCGATCTAATAAACATTTATATAGGAACAGACTGGGAGGCAGAGAGTGGACAACACTGAATGTTTTGAGGCCCTTTATCTGCTGACTTTTGACAAAAGAGATATGATATATACATAATGAGATGCTGCCTATAGCTTTGGCCTCCAGTATCCACTCGTTTGGGTTAAGACGAAGGTAAACACTGCTTGTTTACTGAGGCTAAACGATGCCTGGGAGCGGAAATAACAAAGCAGCACTAAGAGAAATATGGAGTCGTCTACAGTCTTATCTGTGGCTCAGCCTGGTTCTGTTTAAGATGAGTATCTAATTATTCAGCAGGGCTAATTTAATGGCCGTGGTCAGGTGTAAATTATCCATCTCCTATAAAAACCCAAGAGTCGGTCTGAGGCGTGAGATAATGCAATAAATTCTATTTTAATTTGAATATTGATATTTGAACGTGGCAGGCGCCATATCGGGCCGTTTCTGGTGTAATCAGGATATGGGGATAATTTTGTTGATGAGGCCTTAAAGCTGAGAGGTAGAGATAGAAAAAAGAAGGGGGGGGTAATATTGGCAGGACTGTACAGGCATGGTCAAGGTCAATTGAGTAAATGAGGAAGGCAGGAAAAAACCTTACGAAGCAGGTTTGCGGGGCAGCCGGACCGAACATGTTTACACACGGTGTTAACGGAGGGTTTGTAATTACGGCACGGTTCAGCATGCGGTCACATTAAAAACACATTGGAGCTGGATTTGAATATGCTAATGGAGGAAAAAAAGTGCTGTCCTGTGCACGAGGCGGCGCCGCCATATCCGAGATGCCGTGCAGAAATGGCTTTATTCTGAAAGAAGGTTCTGGAAATCAGCCTCTCTTAATTACTTTCACTGAGATGCTGAGGATGGAAAGTGGTCCAGAATGCTAGGTCTGTGGTTTAAGATGATTAAGCATCTACAACTCTGGAAAAAAAGCAAATGTCCAGACCTGAAGGCCATTGAAAGCCTCTAGGATGTGATCTAGATGAAGATGGATGGTCTATGAGCCATCAGACAAAGCTGAGCTGCTTGAATTTTTGGTCACACTCGTTAAGCAAATATTTTATGGCTTAATAATAATATAAAAAATAGACTTATTTAAATGTATAAGAAACATTTGACATTGAATTTATTAATTTAAATCAAACATACATATAATGTTATTAAAATTATTAGCGTAATTACATAAAATGCTAAATTACAATACATAAAATTATTACATGTATTTAAAAACATTGAAGATTTAACTTTTGGGCTTAAATATTTTTCAGAGTAAATCAGGATTATTCACCAGATATTGATTTCTGAACTCAAAACATCTAAACAACTAAAACATTAGTTTAGCATTTTGCAAGCTCTTAAAACAGCCTCTGTTTGCTTGTTTGGTCATACATTTGGTCATGATATAGCAATTTTATTGTGATATATTGAAATACTATAAGCATAGTGATATGATAAAAAAATATTTTGTCCTTACTCTTCTTGGCACTAAAGTGGAAGAGTCTAATGGCTGAAGATAACACTGCCATCTAGTGACTGGGAGTTTAAACACAACACAAAATGGACCACCAGTCTATACATGTAAACTCTTCATTAACCTCTTAAGCTTGACGGTATTGTTTTTCGCCATTTTCTGTCTGAATTCCAAATCTCAGTGGTTTTTTTCAACAACTACATTAATGAAATATAATTTAATGTTTTTTTGTAGAATATTTTTTTTAAGAAATCAGAAACTGTGTTTAGTGATTTGTAGCATAATACACAATCATTACAATTTACTGCTGAACATTAAAAATGTAGGTGCTTTTAGACTTTTAGTCCCAGATATCATTTGTTTGCTGCACATCAACAACTTAAGGGACTTAATGGTTTGACCCAGCAGGACAGAAACTGAGTGCTCAGTTCTATTTGTTTGGGATCAAAATTCAACACTTACTGTAACTGAAGATATGACAGATGGTTAATTTGAAGCAGAATATTCAATTATCAGCTCAAAATAGTCAGAAATGAACAATTTGAGTAGAAAGAAGAGAGTTTCCCCTTTTGGGTGGAGTTTAGAAAAAAAGAAAGTCATGAAACTCTGAATGTGAGTAGGTGGCAGAGCCATGGGTGGTTGTTGAGTGATTAATGTATTGTGATGGTAGATTTAAGCCATATAGTCCCTCTGTAATGTACAGTATATGTAAGCAAACAGAAGCAGCAGAGTACGTTTGTTTATTCATTTTTCCACAGAGGATCCAGTCCTGTTATGTCCGTGTCTGATTTGGGTCAGAGCTGAGCAGTGATGTTTTCTGAGGATGATGTTTCCATGGTGATTTTATCCAGTACATCATATCTGGAATAAAGGTTTCATCACCTTCTACGTTTGGCCTTCCATAAACAAATGCCTACCTGTGTGTGTGTGTGTGTGTGTGTGTGTGTGTGTGTGTGTGTGTACCATAT
>BRDA01068644.1:0-18755 GCA_036984385.1 Crenuchus spilurus
TCTTTGAAATGCACTTAAACGTTCTCTAGTCCTGTATAAATGTGGTATGTTTGCACTTGAATAGTTCTATGTATTGTATCTTCTATTGAGGTATTGGCTCTTGACTCTTGTGGTGTTCTAGTCTAAGGGTATGTGAGCTCTAACTCATATTTGTACTAGCAAAGAATGTCTGCGTTAACAATAAAGCTCTTACCTACGTCGCTGTTTAATAAGAGCAGTGGCTACATGCTGTTAATGTAAATGTAGAACTAAAATGTAGAACTTTAAATGTAGAATTAAAGAGGGATTTAACTGGTTTGAGGACTCATTTGCATTCTTCTGCAGTTACAGTAACTATGTTTACATACACAAAGTAGCTCAGCTATGTTCAGTCTAAGAAACTGGACTAAACTGAGACTCAGGCTTGTCCACTAATAGTCCCATTCAAATGCACAAGAGCATAGACTTTAAATGGTAAATGGTAAAAAGAGTCTACACTCTTAGTAGTGACCTATCATTTAAAAATATATCTGCCTTCCAATTGGCTTTGTTTGGTTTAAATATCTCATGGTGTGGCTTCTGAGAAAAAGAGTGCTTACAGTATGTCCAGTCTGAATAATATTGACCTGAATCACACGTTTTAATTAAGCTTTGCTTGAAGATGATGATCAAACCACACTCCATCCATCTATCTATTATCTTCCATTTAATTTTGATCAGGGTCACCTGGCTCAGGGCATCACACATTATCCTAGCTAAGCCCAGGACAGTGTGCCAATCCATTGTTGGGCTATTCTAGGGTGACCAGACGTCCTCTTTTACCCAGACATGTCCTCTTTTTGAGACTTAAAAAACATGTCTGGGTGGAATTTCACAATCGTCCAGGATTTTGTTGTACTCGAGAAGCGTTTTGTTCACAAACTTGTCCCGCCCTCCACCTATTCTGTTATAAGCAATATGTTACGCTATATTAAATGTAGATTCAGCTTAAATCCAAGCCGGTTTCCCTTTAGGCTTCCACAAGCTCATTGATTGGCTCTGCCGTTTATTGCTAATGTGTGATTGGCCATTACCGCTGTCACTCCCTCAAATAGAGTCTGGACTGCAATTTGGCCGGCAGTCCATTAACCTGTTCAGCGTTTCTTCTGCCTGTGTCACGTCAGCTAGACATATTTTAATATCAGCGGTTTCATATTAAAATTAATTAATATTTACATTTGAGTGTGTGTCTGTGTATGTGTGTGTGTGTGTGTCTACCAGTCTGTGATAAACCATCTATTTACATGCCTCTAAGTGTAACTATTATCAAAATAATTCCGAATTTCTGCTTATTTTGACTCAAAAATGAGGTATAATTCTGTGTAAATAAGATCTATTGACCATACAGTTCAAACATAAGTGTAACATTAGTGATAATGAGCTGAAGTGAAGTTGACTGAAAAGGATTGGGTGATAATTTTATGCTACATGCTTTTAACAGTTTATTATTTATAATTAATATTACATTACATTACATTACATTGCATTTAGCGGACACTTTTATCCAAATGTAATGTAATGTAATGTAATGTCATAATATGTAATAATGTATTCATATTTTATTAATGATTAATATTATTTTTTATAATTTTATTATTCATGATAACATTTAATAATTATTATTAGTATTTTATTAATAGTAACTAGTAATTATTAATAAAATATAAATCATAATTTGTCAATATTTATTTATTTATTAATAATAATAAAATTTGTGTTCAAGCCCCAAATTTGAACATGTATTTGTATTTGAACATGTAATACATCATACCCCCCCCACTAAGGTGTCCTCTTTTTCATCACCTCAGATCTGCTCACTCTAGCTAAACCACCTCTTTACATTATAGTTTTAGTCTAATATGAAATGTATTGACTGTGATTTTCTCATGCAAAACAAGCCCCTGAAATTAGTAGTGCATTCTTTACTTAGGAGAGAAAGAAAGATGACAGGAAAAGCACATTTAAGTAAATTGACTTTAAATATTGGTTAAATGAGATTATTTTTACATTCACCAAAGTGTGTCCAACCATGCAGCAGAATGCATTTGAGGGCAGGGCAATGATAACAGAACTTACAGATGGTCCGTTCTATTTGGTTTTAAGTACATATACTTGGCTTACATGTTACTACATACAAATACAGAAGCTTACGCTTACCCCTCCTCATAATGCGGGCTTTACTGAATTGTCGCCTCCTTTGGCAAAGTGCTTCTGGTGAGAATGGAGGGTGTGATGGTAATGCCTGCACGCTGAGTGTATAACCCAGGCTTGGCTCTGACAGCCTTTGATGAATGCTCCCCTCTACATTCTGTAGCATAAAAATGATTACACTGCTGCCCCTCATTCGAAGGTGATTATTCGCAGCGACAAAGTTAGATTTATTTTTCAAAGCCACTGCTTTTACACGAGCCTGCTGTAATCGCTGTATATAATGGATGAATATGAATGCGGTGCTGATATTACAGCACAAGATTAATAAGCTTATTGTTTAAAAATAGTGCCTTCACTTGATGTGTCTAGTGATTAGTCTGTATATTTATGATATCGGTTCAGACTTGTTGAAGATAAACAATGGTGGATCATGAACCTCTAGTAGTGTTTTAGCAGTCGGATCATCATGGCCTTGGATATGGCCATATTTCCCATCTAGAGTCTGCAGTTGTCAGTGTTTGATTATTCAGCCCTAGCTCATAACAGTCTATGTCATATGCTCAGGCCCGACTAATTGAGACAGATGGGGTTTACAGCGGTAGCCTCACAGTGAGGCAAAACATCTGCCCAGAATATTAGTCTGAATTAAGTAGATTAACTGAAACATACTGCTCAAACACTGGAAATGTAGAAGGAGTTTCCAGAACTCTTGATCAAAACCAGAATTCAAGCGAAAGGTCATGTTAAACGACTTCCTTTTACTGTACTCTTTCACGCATTTATTGTGCCATTTCTTTTTAGCACTACCAAAAGTAAGTCAATGCTGTTGAAAGTAGCAGCATTATTATCTCCATGTACTTCAGTGGTGAACTCTATTGATCTCTGCATCTGACGTCACTGTCGACTACAGCAAACACTTCCCTCTTGTGTCTGAGCTTGGCCTTGCTGCTGTATTTGTCTGGGCTTTGCTCCAAAATTTCCATTAGAAGTTTGGCCCAGGTGCCTAGCAATTAAACAAGTAGCACAGAGCAGCCTACTCAGCCTGTTGGCTCGACTTCTGCGCTTGCGCTCACTTTTATCACATGCGGCCGCGTTACCTTCTTTGCTTTAAAACGTGCTCCTTGGGTTACGTTCGTTGGCCGTAAAAGCAAGAAATAAAGAGGAGAAAATGTGGCTGTTGGCATTTTATATGCTTAAAAGGCTTAAAATAGCAACTAACAAGGTCAGGGCATTCTAGTAAGTGAAGGAGAAGCACAAATATTTACACTTTGGAGAAAATCACAAAAGCTGGGTGGGAAGGTGGAGAAGTCGTGAGCATCGCATATTAGCTTAGCTGTTGTAACAAACATATTACATTAGATTCTGAGAATGCCGGAGCCTCAAATACAATAACAGAAGCACTTAAGTCAGGATAATTTGCACAAATATGCATTAACACAAAACCTCCTACAAAATATTTTCTACCTGAACGCTACCACATTAGAGTCCTGCTGTCCCAGCAGTAAACAATGAAATTTCCTCAGTTCAGCTTTGAAATCCCAAAATCTCAAAGAAATGAAACTTCCAGGTCTGGAAATACTCCTCCTTAGTTACTATTCTGAGGAAAGACCATAAAAAACCTGTAGCAGAGACTAATGTTATAAAAAAAATAGGTAATAAAATTTTATTGCTCAAATGTTGCTCGTTGATGGCTCAGGAGACTTCATGGAAATGGTCTTAAAATTCCTTTGGAGAAATAGGACGAGGCAGAGAAAATTATGATAGTTATTCAAAGCACTAGCATTCAGAATACTCTTGACAGTTCATATTGAGATTCTTGTCTTTAGTAAACATGAGTGTTATTATCGGAGCAAATCTGAGCATAGCGTGAAACTCGAGAGGAGACTTGTGAGAGATTCCCAGGTCTTTTTCTCAGGAGAAATATCTAAGCAGCAGGAGACTTAAGCTAAGTTACGTTCGTCTCGTTGTTGTCTAGGAGATGCTAAGGAGACATTGATTTTGTTTTTGTTTTTGCTAAGTGTGACAGTGTCAAATACAGCAGAGCATCTTATTATTAAGGGAAACTGGTAAGAAGGAAACCGGTGAGCACTGAAAATAGAGTCAAAGGAAAGGAGAATTTATGCAGTGAGCTTTCTTCAAGAGCCTCACTGAGATTTGAACTCATTCAGCCTCAACCCAGCACTTGTGATTTAGCCAGTGTGACCATTTGATGGAGTCTAAAGGATGCTTATGACTCTACCGTTTTGGAGCCATTATGATTAGAGAATGTATCAGGCCATAATGGATGCATTCAGGTCTCAGTGGCACTGATTGCACATGCTGCATAACAGCGATAAACCAGTGTAGGAATGGTGGGCTCATACTGATATCTGATATTTTTCATGCACAATGGCAGCACATATTTATGACATATAGAAACTGGATTTAGGTCTTAGTGTTGTAGAGAAATTGATTTTTGAAGAATTATGAAGCAGCGTTTTCCTGTATAGGATGTAAAGGCAGTAAAATCAATAAAAGGTAGATAGCGCAGTCCTATGTCCTCCGCTTCCACTCTTCAAAAGTGTAGTCAGTGCACCAATAGAGTACTATATACAACCATATACATTAAGCAGTCCATAATGCAGAAGAACCATTGGTACCACTTTACTAGGACACTGTTCATGGGATTGCAGGTCACCTACAGTACATAAGCATTAAAGGCTTGACATCCTACATAAACATTTATAAAGTATTATTCCAATATATGCTTATATGCTGATTTACTTTGATCTAAACTGGCAGATGTTACCTGTATGACAGATGATGCTTATTGAAATTATTCATGTAGATTCATGTCAGCTGTCATGCTGAGCTTATATATGTGTTGTGTTATGAACAGTACCCTTCACTCAGGTTTTACCAAACCATTTCACAATGCAAAGAACCATTTAAGCATGCAAATGCATCTTTGCTTTGTTGGGATTCTGTATCCATTGGTTTACTAAAGCACATTTTTTAAATTTAAAAGCCCTCTTTTTTAAGAGTGTAGTGTGCAGTTTGATAATCATGTGAAAATAGGATGGAGCTCTCTCCCACAGCCTATGATTTTGATCCTGGAACTGCCTGCAAGATTGCGAGAGAGAGGAAAAAAAGTGAAAGGAAAAGGAAATATGACAATAACATGGAAATATATGTGGGACAAAATAAGAGCTGTTGTGGTAGCTCACTTTCACACCGAAAACTACATTTGAGAGAAGGGAGATGGAGAAAGATGAGGACGGATGAGAGGAAAAGGAATGGCATGAAAGAAGCATTTCATCTATATCTTCTACAGGGAGAGAGAGAGAGAGAGAGAGAGAGATGAGTAGAAGCAGTGTGTTCTGTGCTGCTCTTTCTTTTTGGTCATAAACCTGAGTTGAGGAGAGTGGTGGTAAAAGGGAGGATGGAGAAGGTGAGAGAGATGCTCATGAATGAAACAGCAAAGGAGAGATTAGAGGAAAACAGAAGCCAAAAAAGACAGCAAAAGTAAGCCTGAGAATTCAGACAAATGCATACAGTGTGTGTAAGGGAAAGAAGAGATGAGATGAGACAGTGTGAGTGTGTGTGTGTGTGTGTGTGTGTGTGTGTGTGTGTGTGTTTCCTAACCACATGACTGTCCGTTAGCAGCTGGGCCTCAAGAGATTAAACGGAGTGCTGAGACTGCAGCCAGCAATGATTAGCGGGCTGCAGCCAGGCCTACTAATCAATCTCAGCACCACGCAATTTCCTCCCCCCGATTGCAGCTTTGATCAGAGGGCAGAAGGAGAACGGGCGGCTGAAGGCGTAATGGAGTTTCACACTAACCCCGGCGGAGAGACCGTCTGGGAACGAGCAGCCAAACGGAGACTGCAGAGTGTGTGGGGCAATGAAGAGAGTATGTGTGTATCAGTGTGTCTGAAAAAGGGAATGAAAGTCAGAATTTTGCCTGTATAGGCTAATATCACAAAGGATTTGTAACTGCAGAACAACCTCTGTATTTTAGACGTATATACCAACATGTCATCCATCATGAAGAAGAGCCTTTTACTCAAAAAAGACATTTAAATCATTAAAATGATTCCTTGTAGGGATGAGCGAGTGCACCACTATCTGTATCTGTATCTGTTCAACCATCTAAATGATCTGTATCTGTACTTGGAGTGGGCGGGGCCTAAACCAGAATTGGGAGTGGTTTAATCTAAAGTGGGTGGGGCTTAAATCTGTACATTAAGTCTGAAATTGATATGGATTGATTAGAAGTTGCTATATGTAATGTATGTTTGAAAACTATTTACATACATTTATTGAAACTTTTTATTATATCACCAGCCAAACTAAGAGAAAGAAAAAAAAAAAAAAAAAAAAAACTGTTTTACTTGTTTAACTGTTTTACTTGTTTAATGCTCATACTCCTCAAAAATGCTTTATCCGTACCGGATACTCGTCTGAAACAAGCATCCAGCTCAACCCTAATTCCTTGTATAACTCACTAAAATCCCATCCTTTATGATTTTAGATCTATAGTTGAACTATACTGAATGTCAGAAAATGTTTAGATGTTTCTTCACTCAAAGACACGCTAGAACACTAGAACTCAGTGTCCTCACAAATAGCATGGATGTTTCAATGAAAGTATTGTACATCTCCAAATCTTCCCTCAAAATGTTTCCAAAGCATGATCATGGTCACTCAAGCTAATCAAGGACAGAGTATGACTTACTGTGCACTATAAAACTGAATAAAGCATCACTGTTATAGGCAGCCATTTCAGAAAACCTCAGGGTCAGTATTCATACAGCCTGAACTTGGATTAGTTGTTCCAACCGCTAGCCTAGCAGCTCAATTAAGTAAAGAAAGAAATTTGGACTCCAAATCTGTCTTGACTGAATCGCACCTGTGGTAAGTGTAAAATTGTATAAATATGTTTTGCATAACCTTTCTTTAAGGGTTAAGGTTGTGATGGAGTGTGACTACAGAAAAAATGCCAGTTTATTACAAACACCTTCCTTGAACAAACCACTCATTGGTTTTATTGATTTTATTAGAAACAGTCATCATGTAGCTGTACTTTGTAGCTTTAGAATTGTGCTTGTAGGTCATCTGTAGAAAGAGGCCATTAACAGTACTGTTACCATAAAGGTGTGTCAAAGTTACCTACACATAAACACTCTGACCCAAGGTTTTTCCTATTATTGTGTGAGACATGGTGGCCTGGTCTGATGTGTTTTTTATACACGTAGTTGGCCAGATGTGCATCACATTCATGGGGAAGAGTTGCCAAAAAGATACACGATGGAAAGGCTATCAAGCTGGCAGAGGCATGTAGTGCTCTGGACAATGTTTTACTGGGAAACCTTTGGGTTCTGGATTCTTATAGACACCTACCTTGTTGCTGACCAATAATACATTTTCATGACAGCAGTATTCCTTAATGGCAATGGCTATTCAGTAGAATAAAGCACCCTTCCATACTGCAAAACATGCTCAGGGATGATTTGAGTAACAAGTGCAGTGAGTCCCACTGGGCAAGGTATTACACTAATTTAACTGTAGCCAGGACAGGGCGCCAATCCATCTCTTGGCACATACACAGACATAGACACGCTTATACCAGGACAGTTTAGGGTACCAAATTCACATGACCTCCATGTCTTTGGACTGTGGGAAGAAATTTATGCAGACACAAAGAGAACGTGGAGATTATACCCAGATGGGGACTCAAGAGAGCATGCTAACCTGTAACCTGTGTACAGTATATATATATATATATATATATATATATATATATATATATATATATATATATATATATATATAATGAGAGGGAGAGATAAAATTATAGAGGGATACAAGCATTGTATTAGCTGCATTTAATATCTTAGGGCAGAATAATGTGCCGTCACTTAGAGTCAAAAGGTCAGTTTATACTTGGCAGACAAGAAGCAGTGTACTTAAAACTGTTCATAAATATAAAGCATACTACACTGTTTAACATAAATGTTGACATATAGCCACTTACAGTATTGCTTTTCTCTCTGGCTCTAAAAAGTATCTTTGGTACCATTTTAGTCGAAATAAATAAAACCAATCTTACTAAAAAAATGACATTAAAGGGAGGGATTTAAATTAACGCAAGCTTTTATAATAATTATAATTAATTATAGCTCATGAAAATCAGACATCCAGAATCTCAGTATCAGTATAAAATTTCAAAATATTTTATATTGAGTTTAAGTAAATTACTATTAAAACACTATCATGATTAAAAGAACAATAAAAAATATTGAAATATGTCACTTTACATGTGCTGAATAAAAAATATGATATTAAATATTATAATATTAAACTATGAACACAAATTCATATGTTAATTGCATAAATGAAACAGACTACACCATTTGTAAAAATACATAAATAAAATAAATGTCAAAACTAACAATAATCTTATGATGTAGTTATTTAAATATTTACTTATTTCTATTTTCTTATTTTCACCTGCAAGTGTTTTGATTACCTGTGGAGTGGCTGTAGCTTGGTGTTTCTAATAAATTGGCAGAAGAAGAACATGCCTATGGAAGAAATGAATATACAGTACATGTATTCTGGCTTAAACTGGGCTTAATAGCACTAGTTAAAATGAGTGATGTTTAGCAGCAGCATTTGACAGTACCCCAATACCTTGCAAGCAGTTCTTCCCAATTGGAGCAAAACATATTGATCACAAGCAATGCACACATTGATGGATGCTCATAATGGACCACTCTGTGATGGCTTAAAATCAGATTCTCTGTTCACTAATATTGTAGGTTTGGGTAGAAAATGGTGCTTGTAGCAATGATCTGAACTATCGAGTCTGCACTGCACTCTGTTGAATATGATTATTCATGTTTGTTGAGGGCATCACGCTCAGCTTTAATTGTTGTTTGACTAATGAGATAGGAAGCATGGCCTTTCACTGTTAACAGGTAACTCAATAGAGTTGTTGACATTTTTATATTTAAAACTGTTATTGAATTACCTGGGGGCGAGAGGAAGGCAAAGGGAGAGAGAGAGAAAGAATGTTTCCTCTCTCCCATGTTTAATGTAATTATGTGATTAATATAAGCAGCATGGCGTCCCAGTGGCTGAGAGATGCTGCTTCCCTCAGCATGCACTATGAGATTATATTGACTCACTC
This sequence comes from Crenuchus spilurus, assembly GCA_036984385.1. Classification (NCBI taxonomy): domain Eukaryota; kingdom Metazoa; phylum Chordata; class Actinopteri; order Characiformes; family Crenuchidae; genus Crenuchus; species Crenuchus spilurus. Next base: position 9,344 of record BRDA01068644.1, read on the forward strand.
TTCCTCTTATGAACTACATTACCCAGAATTATCCATTTATTGATGTTGTTACTGTCTACAGTGTATTCACAACACGTTATTAAAGCATATCAGGATATTTAAATACTGCTGTGTTAGAGACAGACAGAGAGATGCAGGCGTTGTATAATCACATTAGCTGCTTTTAATATCTCAACATAGAATGATGTGCCATCAGAGTCAAAAGGTCAACAAGTGGATTCATAACTGTTTGTCTATAATGTAAAGCATCCTGTTTAACACAAATGTTGACATATAGCCAGTCACATTATTGCTTTACTCTCAGGCTGTTTTAAAAAGGTTATATCGTTGGTACCATTTTATTTAAATTGAATGAAATACCAAAATAAGGTTTCATGTTTCAGGTCCACATTTTTGCTACAGCTCTGAAGCCAACATTGCTAGTCAACACTAGAACTCAGTAGTCACCAAAATAGATAATTTTCTATCAAATTACACTGCAAAAAAATCCTGGCAACCCTCCTGCATTTAGGGACATATTTCACAAAGCATGATTCTAAGCCTAACATTGAGGATTATCCAATCAGAATGTCCTGCTGCTATTTTCCCATTATGCAGGTTTGATTTTGGGCTTAAATTACCTGGTTAAACTGATAAATCCTGCGTTGTGAAATTCCTCACACAGACTTCATGTAGTTTTATTTGTTTTGAAGCACAGGTGGCCAGAGTTGTGCAAACTGCCAATTAAAGATGAGAATGACCAGCCCAGTCAACATGTTTTCTTCTAAATGTTAACAGAAAACAGTTATACTTTCACTGAAGTAAATGATCAATGTGGGTGTTTTATTTTCATTTCATCAACATTGATTGCTATTTTTACTTTCCACTTCTATGTGCAGGCGCTTGCTCCTGTCCTTATTGTTGTGTTGAGAGATCATGATTATATGTATGCAGCCATCAGATGCTTACTGAAGCATCCTTTCTGAAATTTTGGATGCATTGCTCAAAAAATCACTTTCGCAGGATACATCAACGACACTTGCCATCAATACTCTGTACAATACACACCAAGCTTGAAATTGACAGGGCTTAATCAAGGGTCGAGCTCACCTAAACAAAACATAATTTGATTGACTTAAATGAAAAGATGTATGGTAAACATTGCCCCAATGCATGAGTGATAAGACCTACTCTATATCCATAAGTTTGTAGACACCAACTCATCTAATGCTTTTAATGCCCCCTTGGTACAGTAACAGCTTCTAGTCTTTTAGGCAAAATCTACACATAATTGTAAGGTTTTGATTCTATTTAACAATGAGCGCATTAGTGAGGTCAGGTACTGATTTTGGATGTTATGATTTTTTAAACATTTACTCCATTCAGCTACTCAACATTCAACTTCTATAGCGCCTTTCTAGACACCCAAGGACACTTTACAATTGACACACTTCATATACACACACTCCGGTGAGAAGTGGCAGCCAATCGCGCACAGCGTACTCTCAACCGGAAGTGACGTCCACCTGGAGGACTGCATCGAGCACTAGGGGGATCACCCAGAACAGAGTGCCAACCATATCTGGGCATACACACATACATACATTCATACACACCAGGGTAATTTTAGAGTATCCAATCTCCCTGATATCCATGTTTTTGGACTGTGGGAGGAAACCGAAGTCCCCGGAGGAAACCCATGTGGACACGGGAAGAACATGGAAACTCCGCTCAGATGTGGACTCGAATCCAAGACCTCAGCGCTGAGAGGCGAACGTGCTAACCACTAAGCCACTGTGCCGCCCAACTACATACTGTAGTCCATCTGCTTCTCTGTATATTTTATTAGCCTCCTTTTACCCTGTTCTTCAAAGATCAGGACCCAACAGAGCAGCTATTATTTGGGTAGTGGATCATTCTTAGCAATGCAGTAACACTGATGTGGTGGTGGTGTGTTAGTGTGTGTTGTGCTGGTGTGAGTGGATCAGACACAGTAGAGCTGATGGAGTTTAAACAACTCATTGTCACTGCTGAGCTAAGAATACTCCACCAACCAAAAATATCCAGCCAACAGTGTCCTGTGGCCAACATCTTATGCCCAGAGACTGATCAGCATAAACAGTGCATCAACAAATGAGCTACTGTCTCTGATTTTACACCTGTAGAGCTGATATCCACCATCTTTGAAGAACAGAGTGAAAGGAGGTTAGTAAAGTCTACAGAGAAACAGATGGACTACATAATTGTAATTGTAGAACTACAAAGTGCACCTACATGGTCGGGAAAGCTGATAAAATGTACAATGATAGTAGAAACAGTCTTAATGTTATGGCTAGTTGGTGTATACTACCACAGCCCTGCTTGGGAATGTAGTTAAACTAATGGCTTTGCTACTTGTAATGATACTGCTGCTTTATACTATAGATGTCACATGAATATTTAACTAAAGACTTGTTTACCAAGAACCACTGGACTATTGTTATTTTACCGGTGAGCAATAGTGGGAAATTCATGATCTGTTTTCTTTTTTATTCTACCCTGCTGTGCTTTGCACCAAGGAACTTGACATTTATGAGAAGGAAATATGTCTAGGTTAGGTGTCACGTTTTAGATTGGTTTTTGACCTCAGCTACCAAAGACATAACCCCTATTTCTTAACATTGCATGAGAGTAAATCAGCAATTTAACTGGCTATATGTTAGCAAGCTTTATCCCTGTTATTTACAGGCTCTGAGTGTGAGTGGAAGGGCTGATAGGGGAGCATCCACAGCAGAGAGCAACAGAAGACTGCTCTATAACAACTAAGCCTGGGGATCCAAGCCAGTTAGGCCCAGTGCCAAGCCTAGTCTGGAGAAGCACTGTGCTGCAACCAGATTAGCAAGATCGAGCTGAGCCCCCGCAGCCAAAATCAAGTCTATCAACAAAACTCCAGCAAATATATTCTGGCATGAACTTGCAAAAATATTAAAAAAAAACGGAATGAGGATCATTACTATCTCTTGGATAATGCGGCTGTTTTGTTTTTGTTGTTTATTTCTTCTCTCTGCGAGGAATTATCGTGGACATTCGTTACACTTGCTGTTTAAGACTGGGTGTTGATGCCAGCCTTACAGCATGACCATCCATCTTGGTTTAAAAAAGTTTTTTTGTTTGTTTAAGGAGTCCTGTTGATAGTTGGAGGGGTGGAAAGAAAGACAGTGAAGAAGGTGGTGATTAGGACGAGGTAACTGAAAGGCTTGGAAAATACCAAAGAAGGTGTTTTCTCTAGAAAACAGAAATCAGTCGCTACACTTAAGATTCGAAGACTGATAAAACAGCACTGAACAAAGTGTAAGGAGAAACAGATGGATATAGAAATGGAACGTGTAACAAAAAGGGGTGAGATTGAGAGGAAAGAAGACAAATAGAAAGAGTGATGGAGTGAGAGCGAGCGGAGGAGAGAGGCGCTTTGAGTGCATGTGCTGGCAGATGGTGCTCACAGAAGCGTGATCATTTGGCATTTGTTCGCCAAAGTGCTCATGGGGAAAGAGAGAAAGAGAGAGAGAAAGAAAATGAGAGAATGGCAGTACAGTACTGAGGCATCTCTCTCTGATTTTTCTCTCACGCATGGGGGCATCACTAGCTGGTATGTTACCTTATAATTCACAGCCTCTTTATTTGATGTGTGCCCTCCTGGCAGATGCCCCAGTCCAACATCACATGTGCAGCTTGGCATGACTACAGATCAGCTCAATCTACTGCAAATCATAGCATTGTGTAGTCACAGAAATAGAGAAGTCAAATACTAAAGCCATGCCTAATCTTCATTATCACCCAACACATGGCTCCATGAACTGCAAGATGTATTTGAAAAACTTTCCTTTCTTCAAAATTTTAAGTGATTTTAAAGGTCACTTAAGAATCAAAGTACAACCAGTAGCATTGCCAGCATTGCAATTTTGTAAGGGTGTAAAAATTCACTGGTGAGCTTAATTTTAAATTTTTCAAGTGTTGGCTGTTCACACACACAGTTCTTCATTGTTTTAAGTTCTCTTTAAAATAGTGAGATCAGTTATTTTATCTTATTTCATAATGAGATCATTTGTAAATGAGCATAATTGTTTATCGGTTATTTATCAGAAGTGAATTTTATCAGTTATTTACCCTCCTCTGTTTTCTGATTTTTTTTTTTCAAATATCTAAAATGTATTACCAGAAAATCCCAATGTTCACAATTGCCAAGGTTAGATTAGATTTTAGTTATACTGTAGCCTTATAAGTAGCCTTATAATGCCCACACAAGTAGTCATAAACTAGAAAAGTGCATTTTCTGAAGGAAACACAGGATGTTGCATAGCTAACATGACACACCAGTCAATAATATATCCCAGGTGGTTGCTAAGGTTTCTGTAGTGGATGATATGGTGGTTGCTATGGTGTTGCTAAGTGGTTGCTAGGTGGTTGTTATGGTGTTGCTAAGTGGTTGCTAAGGTGTTCCTAGGTGGTTGCTAAAGCATTGCTATGGTATCTGTGGTGGTTGCTATGGTGTTGCTATAGTATAGCTGTTGGTTGCCAAGGGTTTTGCTTTGGAAAGGGGTGTGTTGCTAAGGTGTTGCTAGAAGGTACCAAGTGTTTTCTGAGTGGTTCCACATCCTGTATGTTCCAAAAGGATACTAGGTGTAGTTGAAAATGAATGGGCATGAATGGGAGGAAGGAGGTGATGTAAAAAAATTAAGGAAGTTTTTAGGAAAACTGTGCTTCTGATCAAAATTCTATATCCAAGCCTGCAATCAGACCGAACAATCTGGAGTTGGAATGGTGTCAATATCTCAAAAAACTGCAGGACAAGGAGCTCGGCGAAGAATCTGCAGAAGAACAATAAATCTGGTGGAAGAAGAATAATATAAAAGAATTTCTTTGCAATGCGCAGCATAATAAAAATCTCTCTTGGGCCACAGCTGCTGCATTTCTAATATCAAGCCACTTCTGAACCAGTGACAATGTCTGAAGTGTCTTACCTGGACTGAGGAGAAAAATGAACTGTTGCTCAGTGGTCCAAAGTCCTCTTTTCAGATTAAAGTAAATTTTCCATTTCATTTGGAATTCAGTGTCAGAGTCTGGAGGAAGAGTGAAGAAGCCCAGAATACAAGGTGCCTAAAGTTCAGTGTGAAGTTTCTGCAGTCTTTCATGGTTTGAGATGTCATCTACTGGTGTTGGTCCACTGTGTTATATCAAGTCCAAACTCAACACAGTTGTCTACCAGGATATTTATGAGCACTTCATGCTTCCATCTGCTTTATGAAGATTCTGATTTTTTATTTTTTTTTTTTCAGCCAGACTTATCACCTGCCTAGAGCGCCAAAACTATTATCAATTAACTAAAATTACTGTACTTACTTGCCCAGCCAGCTCTCTGGACCTAAACCCACAAAGAATCAGTGGGGTACTGTCTAGAGGAAGATGAGAAACACCCAACCTAGCAGTGCAAATGAGCTGAAGACCACTAGTAAAGTGCCACAAGCCTCCATGCCATGCTGCATTGATGAGATAATATGTGGTAAAGGAGCCCCGGTTGAGTCCCAGCCATGAATAGATGAGTGCATAAATGAACATGTCCGAAGTTGGACATTTCTGTATTGCACACCCTTTTCTGTTTAATCTTATGAAATATGCAAATGATTTGATGCTAAATGACTGATTTACATGAGCTATAAACCCAACTGATCAACAGTACACTTTACATATAATGAATATTGAAATATATGACAGTTTACCTTTTTGAATGAAATTATGAACAAAAATTAACTTTATAAATCAATAAATCAATCAAAATTTATTTATATAGCGCTTTTTACAATGGGCGTTGTCACAAAGCAGCTTTACATATTTTATGACTGTATAGCTACACTTTCTACTTATACGGTCTTTATATTTCTACACAATTTGGTTCAGCCCAGAAGACACTTAACTTAAAGACTTAATTCACTATCAGCAAGATTAAAGCAGTAATGATATTTACATTTCTTGTAGAGTAAAAATGCCTTTCTAATCACAGCTAAGGTGCATGTTTTATCACTTTATAGGTTCGATATAATGCATCATAATAACTTGTAGCATTTCAATTCTCTAAGCAGAGCTCATGAAGGTTAATCTGACATCTACCAGAATGACTGTGTCATGTTCTGAATGGAAAGGCGAGTGGCTTTCTGTGCTTTTAGCTGTGTTTCTTTCTCAGATGGGGTCTCACACCTGCTTCAGAGACTTGTGTGTCTCTTAGGCCAGCAGTGTGTGAGTGGCTCTGCTCTGCACTGACTATAGGGGAGTTATTAAGCGTGCTCTTTAAAGAGAGGATGAACACGACCACTGCTGTGACTGAAATATTACTGAAATACAGAGAGTCGACGCTGCATTAACCAGAGTGTACGCCAGGGCTGTAGGGGTGCAGCAGCTTGAAATGATAGCTACTAACACAAGGTGGTGTAATGGTTGGGCGTTGGTGCATGAAGAAGATGAAATGAGCAAAGGAAGGTGTGAGTGTGTATGTGTGTGTATCAAAGATCAAGATGTTTTTCATGAATGTGGTTTCATTTCTCCAACATTTTGGCAAATATACATCATCTGTATCTTCCTAAAGTGGAAAAGAGTAGCTGCTCGTGAGAACATGGACCATTATTCATGTATAAGGTTTGGCTGAAATGAGATTTCTTTTTAGGTTTTCCTTAGAGATAGGATGAAGAGTTCGGACATCCAGGAAAGGCTCGGAGTAGAGATGTTGCTCTTTCATGTCGAGAGGAGCAGTTGTGGTGGTTTGGGTACCTGGTTAGGGTGCCTCCTGGGTGCCTCCCAGGTGAGGTGTTCCAGGTGCAGCTGGGAGGAGCCCCTCTGGAAGACCTAGAACACTCTGGAGAGATAATATCTCTCAGCTGGCCTGGGAACGCCTTGGAATCCTCCCACATGAGCAGGAAGAGGTGGCTGAGGAGAGGCACGTCTGGTCTACTTTACAAATTATTTGGTTCAACTTAACTGAAATATGGAAAGTATTTCCACACAACTTAGTCACTTTCTATGAATGTAAGGCAGTTTGGTTTATCCAACATAATTTACTTCAGTTGGTTAAACTTAATATGTTCTCACAATTCCAAATCAAATCTTTAAGGTTATTTGAACATTTAGTAATGTTGATGTAACTGATTTTGTTTATGTTGTGTAAAGTTGTTCTAAACCTAATGTTACATGTTAATTCAATGTATTTTACTCATGTTCGTTCAACTTAGTTTACTATAAGTGATGCATCAAATTGTGTTGGTTTAACATATTTAAGTTATGTCCAACTTATTGTTTCAAAAATGTTGCAGTAAATTTAGTTGATTTTACTTATTTTACTTACATTGGGGCAGCACGGTGGTGCCGCAGGTATGGACATAACGTTAACAAGAATACGAAAAATATACATATAAAAGGTATATAAAAGATACCTCTTATGAATGAATACAGGAAGGAGTGATTAGTGAACAACACTGAAAGAAACACTTATCTGCTGGAAGCAGGTAGAAAGAGAGCTCGTCAGTGCCCGCGCTTTTACAGAGCATACATCTAACGAGATCCCGTGAAATCCCGCGAGACTTTGTTAAACTCAAATTGTTTGCTTGATTAGGATATTAGGATACATATGTTCTTTTGACACAAATATTTCAAGTACATTGAAAAATGGGTTAAATCAATTAACATCAACTTGATTTGTTTTCTTAGTTCAAACAAATGTCAATTTGCTGTTTTTGAGTGTAGTTGGGTTGTTGCACTCATGATCCAGACACGGATAAGCAGAAGATGATGGATGGATGGATGGTTTGTACTTTACTTGAATACCAAAAATGACTTTTGGTCAGTTACATTTTCAAGGGAAAATTTTATTTTTACTTTTATTTTTTTTACTTTTTTTATTTATTTTTTAATTTTTTTTAAATTTTTTACTTTTTATTTTTTCATTTAGACCTTAAATGTACACATTTCAAAGGTCAGGTCTTTTTTTCTTTTTCTCCTGCCAGGGGGTTGAGTTGCTGTTTTTTTTAGCTATTTGCATTAAAGCATTTGAACAAATTCATATCACAATAAACTGAAGCTTTTGATGACTACACTCATTTTGAATTAGAGACCCCTACTGGCCAGCACTCACTGCATCACCTAAAGCAGAACACAGAACACTTTGAATATACATTATGACCATTGTAGGCACCATGTATAAGGCATTGTAAGTTACAGCTTCAAGTTGCACCCATTGTTGACACAGATGTGCAAATGCACATACACAGCTTGTCTAGCCCCTGTAGAGAAGTACTGCCAATAGAATATGACTCTCTGGAGCAGAATAACATGAACCTATTGACAAGTGGCAGGTATGAGTTAGCACTGAGCTGTGGAGCAGTGGAGTTGTGTTCTCTGGAATGATGGAGCTCCATCCAGTACTTCTGGGATGAGCTGGGGATGGGGTGTGGTGGTGATCATCCAACATCCTGACCTCACTAACACTGTGGTCATGGAATGCAATCAAATTCTCACAGCAGTGCTCCAATATCTAGTAGAAATCCTTCACTGGACAGTAAAAACAGTTACTCCAACAAAAGCAGGATAAACTCTTTTAACACCCCTGATTTCTGAAGAAACATATGAATGAGAAGGTGCCCCAATAATTTTGTTCATATAGAGTATTTGTTAAAACACTTTTACCATAAAATTACGTAAAATATGTAAATATCATCTAATGCTATATGAGCATATAGCCTCATCACAACATTGTACACTGTACCAAAAGTAATCCTTCAATGACAATGCTCCAAAAAAGTTTCTTTGCCATCTTTAATGAGTGCAACAATAATTTTTAGTCATTTGCCATTATCCTTGTATCTGTTTTAACTTTATGAGAAAATACTTAGCTTTGGTCTTTGTAGATGTGTATCATACGTATATTTCTGGCAACCCAAATGATAAACAAATAGAGATGGACAGAAGGAGAGTAGAACTATAAGGCCTTAACGCTTCAGGCCTTGCTGAAATCCTCTCATCAAGTGGTCATGACTCTGAGCTGCAGTCTTACGCCTAATCAGCTACAAAGGTTTCAGCTCCTCTTTTCATACAGTATGCACTCGTTTGTTCCCCTTTACTCTATTCTCCCCTATTCAAGTGCCCTTAAGCCTCAGCAGTGAGGTCATATTCTGGGAAAGATTGTCCTCTAGGCTACAATTAGTCTTTCTTATCACACAGAGTAAGACAAATATAAAGCCCAGCATGTGAGATGACAGCTGGAGTCTAAGAGCTTGTTCTGGTTAAGCAATTGAAGCTTAATGGCTAATTATTAGCCAGTAGATTCAACTACTGTTCAGTACTATCCTCCAGCCAAAACAAAACCCAAAAAAACATGTGGCATGAAAAAGAAACAATGAAGCAAAAAAGATATATA
>BRDA01068653.1:0-14024 GCA_036984385.1 Crenuchus spilurus
TCTCTCACTCTGTCTCTTTGATTCATCCTCAGGCTCCATTTAGTGCTTCACATGCATGCAGTGAGCTTGTACAGTCAAATCTGAACACCAAAAACAGGCACATCAGTCATACAGGCACATCAAAACTATTAGAATATGGTGGATTTCATTGATGTTCATAATTTAATTCTAAAGGTAAGCAGTCATATTTTATACAAATTATATGTAAAGTGACATATTTCAAGTTTTTATTTTAATGTTGATCAAATATGACTCATTAAAAACAGAAATCCAGAAGCTCAGATTATCAGAATATTTCTAAAATTATTATTTTTCCCCAAAGTGTTACACAGGCTTTAGTTCAGCACAAACTCAGTAACAACAGTGTTAAAACAGTAAGAGTGTCATAAAGCTATATTCTGATTAAATCTGCTCTAAACTTAGACTTTCCAAAAACCTGTTATCAGATGTGCTGATATATTGTGAAAAACACTGTAAACATTTCTAGACTTTTGAGCTCAGAACTGAGTAAACAGAGGTGTTGGCTACACACTGCTCATTACAGTTTTTAGACATTGTGTGTGGTTTTATTTCTAAAGCTTAACTAATGTGAGGCGACACTCCGTTTTCACTCATTCAGTGGTTCCTAGATTGAATATTTAAGAAACACTCAGGTGAGGGGTCTTTGTTCAGGTGAGAGCTCTTTTCTTTGGTGGGGGATCTTCACACATTCCACAGCCGGTAATTCACCAATGCTATGTCCAGAATTACCATGTTATTATCCTATGAATGACAGATTGTGTCATTTTAGCGGGGAAAAATGTGCAGCTGTCTGACTCGCTCTCACAAACATGTCCCTGCTTATTTAATCTCCTCTCACAAATATCTACAAACATATTTGGATTAGAGCTATATATATTTGAAAAGTAGACCCTTTAAGGTTTTTGGGGTATGTTTAGTTTTGTTTCTAGGGTAAAAAAGAGTTATAAAAGTGTTTTTGCGGAATTTTGTTAACATGCCACAGGCGGGAGCGCCGACTCCAGAATCTTACGTAAATTATTATTTAACACTAAAGGCAAAATGCATTAAAGTGTGTCACTTTATGTGTAACTAATATAAAATATAGGCCAGGTTACCTTTTTTAATTAAGTAACTTTTTCACAATATTGTAATGTGTGTGTGTGTGTGTGTGTGTGTGTGTGTGTGTGTGTGTGTGTGAAGTTGAGATGGTAACTGTTGTGTTTATGTTTGCAGCCCTCGCTGGTGCACTTTCAAACCAGGGGCCAACTTCTCTGGACCTAAAAATGGAAAACCAGGACAAAGACGACATGCACAACAGCCACTCCTCTGAAGACCTCAAATCAGATGACGAGAGCGATAAAAGGGACATCAAGACACCCAGAGGAGGCACTCGAACAAGGTACGGCACATTCAGACGAGTCCTACAGCTGCTCTGGAGCTTCTTACACACTTTCACATTGTGATCTATGAGCTAAAAGCAAAATGATCCAGTTGTACTCATTACTTCTCCGGTAAAGCTGCCATTTCTGAGGATGTTTTCGTCAAACATGGCTGCTTTAGGTGCTTCCAAAGAGCATGTAAAGCCCCAGCTTAATAACATTGCTAGAGGTGTAGTGTATAAGATGTTTAATAGAGATGTTAGCAGTAAGACTTTTAAGCTCACAGCTGTGTACACATTTGAGCGATTACTTTAGTCTATAAATCGTGGATGTTATCTGGTGTAGCTGCCTGTATCATCCATATTTTATTATGAGTCTCTGTCAGTGCTTTTGTCCACAGCTCATAATAAGCCAACTTTACTAAACTGGCACACTGTATGAGCGTAGCTGTGTGTGTGTGCCAGCCTGACTCTGTGATGTCGTCCTCTTGCCCTCCACAGCAGCATTAATGAAGATGAGGATCTGAACCCGGAGCAGAAGGCAGAGCGCGAGCGCGAGAGGAGGATGGCCAATAACGCACGAGAGCGGCTGAGAGTGCGAGACATCAACGAAGCGTTTAAGGAGCTGGGCCGCATGTGCCAGCTGCACCTGAAGAGCGAGAAGCCCCAGACCAAACTCCTCATCCTGCACCAGGCCGTCGCCGTCATCCTCAGCCTGGAGCAGCAAGTCAGAGGTCAGGCGCTCTCCACTTAACTGTACTGTAAGCCAGTGTAGGCATCTATAGCCGAGTGAGGAAAACAGTCTGTGCATCATTTAAAGAGCCTAGATGACCGTCAGAGTGACAAGAATCACAGATTTTAATTCTGTCCTTGTCTCCACATCTTAATTAGTCTACACATCCAAGTCAAAATACCAACCGCATCAAAAACATGAGAATATCATGAAAAAATCATTTAATTGAAATGGCATCACACACCTTGAACTAGAGGTCTATACTTTCTCTCTCTTTCACACACACACACACACACCAAGGGGCAAGGACGTAATTGGAAGGGGGAGACTTTTTTCAAAAGTCAGTTTTGGTCCTCTGCAGTTTTTACTGCAGTGTTTTAGTGTCAAGCACTAGGACCCAGTGGAAAACAGGCTGCTCAAGCTGAAGCCTGTTTCCCTTTAGAGCGCTGACAAGCTCATCGATTGGCTCTGCCATTTGTTGCTAAGTTTCAAGCCCTCTATATAGTTAATCCAGTTCATGTTAGGACTGCGGACGGACATGTGTATGTGGCGGGCATGAGCAGGACCAATACTGCTGATTTTTTGGCAGGAGCGGGTTTAAAAAATCAGTTTCGTGCAGACCTCTACCTTAAACATGACTGCTACAGCCGAGCCTGTACACTTATCACTGCATCTTAAGGACCTTCATTGAGCCATATTTGGTCCAGAATTGTATATATCGCTTCTCTCTAACCTAGTGCACTTTACAGCTATCAGTACACACACACACACACACACACATATGGACACACAGTTTGAGGAGGAAATCTGTCCAGTTCACAGCATAAACTCTCGATTTACTCAGGAAAGAGTCATTAGCTGTGGGGGAAGCCCCTGCTATTGTATCCCTGATACTTTCAGAACCTCTAATTAAGGTACAAACTGTCTAAATTTAGAGTTGTCAAAGCACTTGAAGAGGATATACAGCTTAAGCATTTTGTTTCCTCTACTTCAAACAGAGAGGAACCTGAACCCCAAAGCAGCCTGCCTTAAGCGGAGAGAAGAGGAGAAAGTGTCTGGTGTTTCGGGGGAACCTCAGCAGACTCATCCCTCCGTTCACCCCGGCCTGACAGATACATCCAACCCAATGGGACACCTGTAAGCTCTCTACAGGTGAGCAAGTACATAGTATATTCAGACTATAATACTGTACTCAGGCAAATTCTCAGTATATCTCAGTGTCGTTCAGACGTAACCCTCTGGAGTCGGCAGCATATTAACGAAATTCTGAAAAAACACTTATAACTCAGAGATTTTATCCTAGAAACAAACCTAAACACACCCCAGAAACCTTAAAGCGTCTACTTTTCAAATATATATATCTTGAATCAAAATATATTTTTAGATATTTGTGAGAGGAGCTTAAATAAGCAGAGACACATTTTTCAGAGCGAGTCAGGCAGCAGCGCTTTTTTTCCGGCCAAATGACGCAATCTGTCATTCATATGATAATGACATGGTAATTCCGGACATTCCATTGGTAGATTACTTACAATGGAATGTGAATGTGAACAAAAGACCTCTCACCTTACATTTGTTAAGCTTTAGAAATAAAACCACATAGTTTATTTCGGCTTTTGTTCAGCACAAACTTTTTATAGACTTTTGAGCTCAGAACTGAATAAACAGAGGTGTTGGTGACACACTGCTCATTACAGTTTTTAGACATTGTATGTGGTTTTATTTCTAAAGCTTAACTAATGTGAGTTTTACTCATTCAGTGGTTCCTAAATGGAATATTTATGAGAGGTGTGAACACTCACCTTTTGTTCAGGTGAGAGCTCTTTTGTTTGATGGGGGGTCTTCGCACATTCCCCGGCTGCTTTTGTATGTAATACATGATTCAGAATTCAGGGAATAAAAGTGAAGGTGAAGCTTTCTAGTCAGTCCTTCATTATAAATGCTGATTTTTTTTCTTTGAACTTCCAGATCAAAGAGATGCAGAGGGAGTCTGTAAGATAGCGTCGGTGACCTTGCTTTCCAAGGGCAGACAGGACTCACAGCTTGTGACACAAATTTGAGAAGACAGAGAGCACTCGAAGCGAAACTCCGCAGTCAAGCAATCCTGAGCTCCAAGAAAACTGGCAAGCGCCAAACTTTCTCAGAAGACATCCAGCATTGTTCAGCAAATTTCTGCCCAAGAGAAACACACACACACACTCATACACACACAAAGCCCTTCAGCACATATCACTGTCTGCAAGCAGTGTGTCACATCTGTACAATCAGAGACTGTCGCGGTCCCCTCCACGTGGAAGTTGCCTTGTGCCTAAACTGAATTGACGAATGCATTGTAACAGCAATTGTTTTTTCCTCTTTTGTTTGTTTGTTTGTTTGTTTGTTTTTCCTATTTATTATGTTACTGATCTATAAAGTCTATGTTTAAAGGGAAAGTTATGACATCGCTTTGAAAAGCCGGTGGTATTTCAGTAGATCTTGAGTTTGCCAGCGTTTCAGTGGTTCAGCTGGAGCCAGCCTGGCGCTCAGACACCAAAAACTCTGCTACACACGGCCGTCAGATTCGTACCTTGTTTTTTGGATGTTTGAAATCTCTGTGGCATTTTAAACGATCAAAGTCTCAAGGCCCCGCCCTCTTTTATTTTTTATCTTTGTCTAGAAAAAAAAAATTGAATAAGAAGTAATATATTTATATTTATGTTAGATTCATTCCACAGACGACAGCATGACGAACCAAAACTACCTAAACGATGTTACGTGTCGAGAGTAGCCAAGGTCCACAGACTGAGCAGTTAGCGTTAGCGTAGCGGAGATCGACGGGCCGTGCCGCCCGAGCCGGGACGGCAAACTCCAGCTTTACTGAAAGGTCAAAGGTCAACTGCAGGCTGACATGTTTATAGTCATTAGTGAAGCATTTCAAATACAGCGAGCAGACCAGTTACTAAACCTTTAGCATTCCTCGCATACTTCATAGTGTCTTAACCGAAGGAAGAGAGGCGTCTTGTCCTTGTAATTCCTTTGCCATATAGTGTTAAAGTGGAAAGAGAATGGCATACTTCCATTTATTGCAGTGTATTCCTCGCGTTATTTCAGTCAGCTTTAGTTGGACAGCGGCGGTCGTGCTTTGTTGTTTTTGGGGGCGTGGACCCTCGTTCTTCGCTTTAGAGCCTAAAGCTGAGCAATTTAGACATTTTAGCAGCGTCGGAGAGATTCCAAACGATGACCACAACAACACCTGGCCTGAATTGAAGTTTTGCTTTCTTTTTTCTTCCTGTCAAATCATTAACTTGTAAAAAATAAAAAGGAAAAAAAGAACAAAAGGGATAAAATATGTAAAAAAAAAAAATCATTACTCTAAGTAACCACGTTTATATGTTTATTTGTAATTGCATACAAAGCATCTCTAGGCTTCATAGTAAAGCGTATATTGTCGTGTGAAAATAGAAGAAAGATGTTCTAAGTTACTTAGGATGACTTTGTGTCTCTCGCCCCGAAGCGCTGATTGAAGTACTTGATTAATTGACGAGCAGAGTGAGTGCAATTTGTGTCATACGAGAAAGAAAAAGCTCCAAAAACGCCAAAATCAGCTTCTCGACTGTTCAAAGCGAACAAACGCTCGATTGTTTTTGTTTTTACAATCAGAAGTCAACATCTTTGAAGTTTTTCGTCGCTTTTTTATTATTTGTGGTCTTAATTATTTAGCTACGTTTTTTGTCCCCATCTGTTGTCTTCCATTCATGCTCATCCAAACAAAATCCCAAAACTGCCACATTAGAGACGTCTAAAGAACAAAAAAATCAGATTAACGCATTTCTGTCAGTTTTTTTTTTCTTCTTATTTTTGTGAAAAGTGTCTCCCTTTAGTCTCCGTTGCCACATCCACTAGTCTTTGTGGCCTTGTCATACGTTTCAGTATTCACGAGCTTGTGTTTGTCGCTGGCTGAAGTTTGATGGAGGTTGTGTCATCTCTTTGTTGTTCTTTTTCTGCTTTTTGTTTTTTAATTTTCTGCCGTTTTTGTTTCTTTTCACTCCTCTGTTGGATACGTTAGTCTTTGCCGTATGCCCTGATGCTTTCCCTCATACGAAGAAGAAGAAAAATATATATGAAAAGGATAAAAAAAAACATTTGGCTTATTTTTCACTGTAGTTAGCCTTTTATACAATAATATTGTAAGAACATTTCTTGAATTCTAAATATTACTCTTTCTAGATTTTTGAAATCAAAAAGTTTTGAGTAAAAAGTTTCTTACTTTATTTTACTATATTAGATAGTAAAACAAATGTACGGTTATTTACCATAACCTGTCCATTATTATACAAAAATAGCATCTTAAGAACATAAGTAGGATTGTAGCTCGAGGTGTAGTGCGTATGGGGTATCGTACGAGCTCGATGTTCTTTAGGATGTTCTTCTCTCTTTCTAGTCTGCGTTGTTGGTTGATGGTGAGAATCGAGATTTGAAGCTCGGTCCAGATTGTTGATGCACATCAGAAATTTAACTACAAAAGGAACCAGCAGCAAGAAGAAGTCAAACTCTTTTCTTTTTTTGTTTCTGTCTCTGTAACAGAAAACTCGATATGTATATAACATTTATGTAGCAATAAATGTGCCATCTTTTTTTAACCAGGCTGTATGTGCGTTTATTTCTCCTGACCATCCACCTCCCTCTTCACCTACCTGTGCTTTTGGGTTGTGCGATGTATGTGCATTGAGCTCGTGTACAAACAAGACGATGTATTCCAGTGAATGAGCTCCTCATGACTCAGATCCAGCCCAGTGCATTTAGGCCAAAAGAAGAACTGTGCCAGTGTTATTTATGTAAACTCATCTTTTGAAGACATATCAGTGGACCACTGTAGTCTGTATCTAAAAAAAAAACATGTTTCTATTTTTAATAAAGTGTGATAGCAGTACGCTTGGCATCCAGCTCCTTGTTCTCGTGCCATGTTTGTTTAGTGTGTAGTTTCGTTATTTATGTTTGCTGATGGAGTTCCATATGCTTTTGGCCATTCCCACCTATACACTAGAGGGCCCTGACAAACTGCAGGATCACTGGTCCACTGTGATGTGTTGATCAATGGCTCTTTGGGTACCACTCTTATGCTGTTGGGAGACTTAATATACAAGAAGTCTCAGTACAGCTTCACTACAGCAGCTCTAGAACATCCCACAAAGTTGGTGGTTTCTGAGATGCTGCCTCACACTATTGTGAGCCCGTTTGGGCATCAGTACCATCACGTTCTTTACCCGTGATGATGGTTTTACACTTTGCTACAACTGACTAGTGTGCTCACTTATTTATACATGCAGTAAACTCTTGTCACATAGCATCTGTGACATCCTGGTGGTCATAACATTACATTCCAATGTGATTTCACACAACGGAATTTAACATCCGCATTTAATCTATTTGTGCAGACTAGTGAACTACTAGAACATTAGTGAACACACTAGGTTGTGAGAAAGTGCCCCAAGTGGTGGGCAGCCCTATCCATGGTACCCAGGGAGCAGTTGGGGGTTAACTAACTTGTGCACAAGTTTATATAAAAAAATATTATTATTACTATATGATAGCAATTGGTATCAAACGAATATGTACAAAACAGGAGTCTTATTATTATTAGCACATATTTATATTGTATTGTTGAGCACAGTGGTGGCTGGTCAACAGAGGGTGCTAAGGCGCCGCCCTCCATGATTGAATATTTTTTTATATTAAATATCTGCATATTTTAAGTCTGTATGTGCTAAACATGCACAATAACATATACACACAAATATATTGAAGGGACATTAGCTTCCTGGTTCATTCTCTCTTTTCTGAGGCAACAGAAATATCAGCCAGTCAGAGAAGCAGCAGCCAATCACTGACCTGCTGACACAGGATACTCGCATAGCAACAGAAATTTAGCCAATCAGCGTCCTCGAATCTGTTGCGCATCATTTATCTCTCAGCAGAGTCAGTCAGTGGTTTTAGGAACATCTGGCATTATGTACATGTATCACATGGCTGTAGAAATGCTAATATTCAGTCTTAATAGTGTTTTTGCTCATTTTATTGTATATGTTAGTGAACCAGACTCAGTAATCTGATATATACTGTACTTTATATGTTTGTGACAATAATCAATTTTCATAAACTATTAGTCTTTAATGCCAATTAATAGTAACACATTATAATATCTTTCATTAATAAGCCATTAACTAATGATTAATAATATTATCTATATTATTATATATCTATATAATATCATATTATTATATTATTATAATCTCATGAACTAATGATTTGTTCACAGTTATTAATCATAAGTTAAAGAGCTATTAATGAAAGTTATTATACTGTACAGTGTTACCGCTGGCAGAATATAGCTCAAACATGAATGTAGTAATAATAAATATTATTAATTATAATTATAATTATTAGTAGTAGTAGTAGCAGACTCCTGTTGCACTCCATATTGCACATTGACTGTACAGTGATGGAGCTGAACAGTGTCTTCCAGAACAGTTACAGTTGTGCAGTGTCTCATGAGCAGCCAATAGGACATCCCGTCTCACTGTTCAGCTCATCTGTGCGTGTCTGTGCGGTGACATCAGTCCTGGCTGTCCAATTAAAAGACTAAACTAAAGCCCAGTTCTGGTCTCACAGGCCCAGCACATCTGCCTCACATTATCATCCTGTACATGTGAGTGTAAGGCGATTCCTCATCGGGATGCATCCCACGCTGACAGGCTCCATCACTACAGAACCTCAGGAGAACCTCTCAAGCCAACTCGGTGAAACACTGGAAGCCATAGAGCTCCAGTCTAAAGCCAGCGGCACCTCCTCCAGCCCTCAGGCTGCTGCTGTGTGGGAGGGTTCTGTCCCATTTCCTCTGCCACTTGTGTGGGTGTGCATTTGTGTGACTGATTGTGTTTGTGTGTGTGTGTGTGTGTGTTCTTGTATTTCTCCCTTGTGGGGACTTTCAGGATTTATGCCAGATCTGTAAAGTGGGGACATTTTGCTGGTCCTCAAATTTTCAGTACAAATTATTATTTTTTTTTAACTAAAAGAGCAGAAGGTTAAGTTTAGGTTTAGGTTTACTTTAACTCAGTATTACACAAGTGAATGGAATGTCCTCACCAGTATAGTACTACCACAGTGTGTTTGTGTGTATGTAGCAGGTATATGCCATGTTGTGGGGACCTAAACCTGTTTAAATACTCAGGTTGTGGGGACCTTTCTTTTTTGCTGTTCCTGCAACATAAATAGTGAAGTTTTGAGGTTAAGTTTAGGGTTTTAAGGTTTGAGTAAGTCTATGAAATGTCCCTACAATTCACAGAAACAAATGTGTGTGTGCCATATTTTATCATGCCCTGGAGTGTTTACTTGTGGTCACCTACAAAAACAGGCCTGTTCTGTGTAAGCGGGAGACCACCGGGCTGATTTTCTCTCTGGCTGTCACTTTGGCTCATGTTTGCTGGAGTCCAATCAAAAGCTGCCATGCTTAGACAGCAGAACCTCACTGGTCAGTCTGCTGGACTCTGTCATTATTTCTTTTGGCTGGACATGCCGTTGCCTTCAGTCTACACTTGTGTATTTTAGCAAATAATCATTTTGTGTGGAACAGATTTGCTCAGAGCGCTGCTTTAGTGCACTGAGCACTTCAGAGAAATTAAATTGAATACATTCAGCTACTTTAAGTAGACACAGATGTACACACAGCTTGTCTAGTCCTTGTAGAGAAGTACAGCCAATAGAATAGGACTAGACATGAACTTGTTGGCACCATGTCTAATGCCTGATGGGCTAGAGGGGTATAAAGTAAAATGTAAAATTTACTTTCAGTGATGGTTTGGGGAGCTGTGTTATATCAAGTTCAAAATCAGAGCAGCCATCTTCCATCTGCTGTCAAGCTTTATGGAGATGCTGATTTAATTTTCTATTAGCTACCCAAACTGCCAACAGTACCAACACCTGGTTTAATAAGCACAGCATCACTGTGCTGGGCAGTAAACTCACCTGACCTGAACCCCACAGAGCATCTACGAGCTGTTGTCAAGAGGAAGATGAGAGACACCAGACCCAAAAATGCAGACGAGCTGAAGGTTTATCAAAGCAACCTGGGCTTCCATACCACCTCAACAGTGCCACAGGCTGAGCACCTCCATACCACCTCAACAGTGCCACAGGCTGATCACCTCCGTACCACCTCAACAGTGCCACAGACTGATCACCTCCGTACCACCTCAACAGTGCCACAGGCTGATCACCTTCATGCCACCTCAACAGTGCCACAGGCTGATCACCTCCATACCACGCTGCACTGATGCAGTAATTCATGCTAAAAGAGCCCCGGCCAAGTACTGAGTGTATATACTGTACATACTGTTCAGTAGAACCACATTTATGTATTAAACATCATGTTTATGTAATATTCTGTTTTTAGATACTGACTTTTGGGTTTTCATTGGCTGTTGGCCATCATCATCAACATTAAAAGACAATCACATGAAATAGACACTCTGTGTGTAATGAATCAGTGTCACTTTTTAAAATGAATTACTGACATAAATTCACTTTTCTATGATATTCTAATTTACTGAGATGAGTCTGTAAATATTCGTCTCCTGATGAAGGACAGTCTTGTGTTTTTAGGTAAGTTTGATCATTTTTGTGCTGGTCTGGTGACCTGTAGGCTGAGCACAGATAACACAGCTGCTCAGATGTGAGTTACAGGTTTTAACCCTCACTAAGGCTGCGCAGATCCAAAAAGCCCAGCAGAATGAATTGTGTTTAACAGCTAATGGGGTTTCTTCACCTACATGGTCCTCACGGGCCTCTCCAAATGGAGGCTCATGCTGCCCTCTGCAGGACAGTCTGGCTGAGTGTCTGAGACATGAACAGAGCTCCTGCTGTACTGCTGTAACTCAGTCCAGCAGAATCATACACACACCTGGGGGGGTATCACTCAAACCTGGATCATACCAAATAAGAAACGTCCTGCTGCTCTTTGGCATTGGGAGGTTTGACTTTGGACTTAACTGGCTAAACCAAGAAAACCTGCTATGTGGAATACCAGCACATCCCAAACTTACACCTTCATTACTGCTCTTCAACTTTGGTTCCCAAAGTCCCCGCCCACTCATGCTTAATGGTCTATTTATCAGAAACAGTTATACAGCCCCTCAACTCTGGAATAACCTCCCAGACAACATCTGGGACTCAGTCACAGTCTCAACCTTTAAGTCTGGGCTGAAAACTTATCTGTTTACGTGAGCTTTTTTAATAATTTGAGATTCTAATTTTCATGAGCTAGAAGCCAAACTGATCAACATTAAAACAAAAAAAAAAACAGGTTGAAATATGTCACTCTAAGTGTTGTGAATATAAAATGTATGAAAATTCACCTTTTTTAACTTAATAATTTAATAAAATGTTGATGTATGATGTACTCTATTTTACAATATTTTACTCTTTTTACTGTATTTTACTATATTTCACTGTATTTTACAATATTTTACTGTATTTCACTCCATTTTACTATATTTCACTGTATTTTACTATATTTTACTGTATTTCACTGTATTGTACTGTGTTTTACAATATTTTACTCTATTTTATTGTATTTTACTATATTTCACTGTATTTTACAATATTTTACTCCATTTTACTATATTTCACTGTATTTTACTATATTTTACTGTATTGTACTGTGTTTTACAATATTTTACTCTATTTTATTGTATTTTACTATATTTCACTGTATTTTACAATATTTTACAATATTTTACTCCATTTTACTATATTTCCACTGTATTTTACTATATTTTACTGTATTGTACTGTATTTTACAATATTTTACTCTATTTTATTGTATTTTACTGTATTTTACAATATGTTACAATATTTTACTGTATTCTACTATATTTTACTGTATTTTACAATATTTTACTGTATTTCACTGTATTTTACAATATGTTACAATATTTTACTGTATTCTACTATATTTCAATGTATTTTTCAATATTTTACTGTATTTCATTGTATTTTACTATATTTTACTGTATTTCACTCTATTTTACTTTATTTTCATCTATTTTACTGTATTTCGTGTCAACTGAATAGTCTTTTATGGATCACAGAGATTACATCTACATCTATTGTAAAAATGTAGAAATGTGTCTGTGTTCTATCAAACAATCATTTAACATTAAAGACAGTATGTTCAGTTCATAGTGAGAGTATCATGATAATACACCTGATGCTGGTATGAAAGTCAGAATTCTGGTGATAACCTTGTCACTACCGTGTCAGCATCACTGCTGTGCTGAGAATAATGACTGATGGACAGTGTGTAGGGATGCTGATAAGCTCTGTAAGAGCAGATGGGCTGTTCACCTGCATGTCGATACAAATGGACACAGATATGATGGTCAGTCGTCGTTTTGGCCCTACATCTCCATAAAGCTTGTCAGCAGACGGAAGCATGAAGTGCTCTAAAATCTTGGCTGTGTTGACTTTGTACTTGAAGGGCCAACAGCAGCAGATGATGTGGCACCTAAAACCATCACAGAAACTGCTTTGTACTGAGTAACAGTCCAGTTTTGGGGTGTGTGCCCAGCGATGGATTGGCACCCTGTTAGATAGAATGTAATTCCCAGCATCCTTTGAATGGGTTTGGGGACTCACCGCGACTCTGATCAGGAATTATCAGAAGATAATGGATATGTGTATATACAATTCAGGACCAAATATAGCCCAGTTAAGACACTGAACAGTATTAAATGTATTGTTGGCCAAACTGGCCTGAGTCATATTTAAGGTTTGTGATGCTACACATACAGCCGTCCATGTGAAATGTGTTCAACACCATGTACACTGTATGGCACCCAGATTTGTCATCGTAGGGGTAGTTATGGGCCAGAACTGGGTCATCACTAGTTTGCTATCAGGATCATGGTCAGCTGGTCAGTTTTAATGTCTTTATCCATAAACATTTGGGCACATTGTTACTGAAAGACATACTTACAGTGTTAACTGGTCTACCAGTGTCAAAGAAAGACTCCATTGTGATTTACATATGCAATACATGCATCACAGTAACCTCAGTCACTAGATGGCGCTGTCTGTCTTTTATATCTATTATAAGTTCATAATTACCTGGACACGGCTTACTTAACAGTATTAAACCTTACTACTAGACCTCAAGTGACATTTTTGTGACACTATAGTAAAAAACTAATTTTATCCATTTAAAAAAAGTACCATGTTAAAATGATCAGGATAGAGTTGTGGTTTTTGGTCTCTACCATGATACTGAGAGCATGGTTTGGTACAGTGGGATGTCAGGGTAAAGGGTATCATGGTACTGCCCTGCCCTGCGCTTGGTGAAGGGGAAGGAGACTCAACGTGACCCTGAACATGATAAAGCAGAAGATAATGCTCCACACTAAGCATTTAATTAACTATATATACTGTCATTTTTTAATATTATGACCATCATCAAAGGCTCAGGGTATGAGAAGTCCATTCTCAATACATCTTCACTAGAGCAGCTCTAGAACATCCACAAAGTTAGTGGTTTCTGAGATACTACCTCCACCATGCTTCACGGTACTGTATTATCTGTGCTTTTGCACATCAGTCACATCACATCCTTTACCCATGATGATGGATTTGCACTCCTGACTGGTGTGCTCACTTATTTATACATGCAGTAAACATTGTCACATGACACCTGTGACCATGTGACCACATGACACACCCCCAAACCAGGGGTGGTCATAAAAGTCTGATATAACCATGTATATGTGTACATATAACATATGCCACTTCATTAGGTACCTACATTCATTGTACAATTACTGACTGTAGTCCATCTGTTTCTCTGTATACTTTATTAGCCTGTTCTTCAGTGGTCATGTCTATATA
>BRDA01068655.1:0-12461 GCA_036984385.1 Crenuchus spilurus
TACATATACATACAGACACCAGTATACAGGATGGGAGGATGTACAGGTGTTAGTCTGTATGTGCAGGTGTAGATATGCTGACTTAAAGTTCTTAAATTGCAGTGAGTCTATGTTGGAGTGTATATGTGGTTTGCATTGTCCATAGAGAACATGATGATGAACATTGGCCTGCGGAAAGAAGCTGTCTCAGAACCAGCTGTTTCTGGACTTTATGCTTCTGTACCTCCTGCCACTCGGCAGCTGTGAGAACAGACAGTGGCTTGGGTGGGTGGAGTCCTTTTAGAGTCCTCCTTGTCTTCCTCAGGCAGTCGCTGGTGTATAAGTCCAGGGAGTTTGGGAGTTGAACCACAGTGATATGTTGGGCTGCAGTCTCTGCAGAGCTTTCCGCTCGGTGGCAGTGCAGTTCCCAAACCAGCTGGTGAAGGATCCCGTTATCAGCATTAAGCAAATATTTTTAGGTCTGGACCTGCAAATTCCCACTATTAGGTTGATGGTGTGGTAATTTTTTTCTTTATTGGCCTTTTATTAATCAGTTATTTTCCTTCCTCCTGAATTTGGTTAATGTCAGCTTATTATGTTCAATTTGTGCTGTTCAGCAGTGTGTTTGGACTTTGGGACCACTGTCTACTTCCACATGATCAGCCTAATGGCAGTTCAGTTTACTGTCCCTTAAAGAGTTGGCCAGAGGGGCCTGCATTCTATATAAACCTGGTTGTTATTCTAAGCTATCAGACAGTGAAGCAGAGACCAGAGGGTTACAGAAATCTGGTCTAACCGATACTTCATCACATCATCAGAAGCTTCTTTTCCAATAAAGGAGAATCTTATACACTTCGCTGTCTCCTGACTAGAGAAACATCTCTTCAATTGATCCCAAAACCTGGGATCCAGGAGCAGAAATATTTACATCAATGGTCATAATATTCTTTATATATATACTGTACATAAAGAAAATTATGACCATTGATGTAAATATTTGTTTTTTCCAGTTAAAAAATTGCAAGAATTTGCATTTTGCACTATTGGATCTTAAGAAGGTTCTAAGTAGAGCTTCACAATGCTAAAAGAAGAAATCGGTGCAAGAGACAAAAAGTTTAAGACCATAGCCTTTACAAGCCAAAATCTGCACAAAAATTTGGATTCCATGTCATTTTCTGTCAAGTATTTACACTGTCACGACCTCCTGATGGCAAAAGCAAAAAAGCTCACTGACTTTGAATGTGGTAGGATTGTTGAGCTGCATAAGTAAGGCCTCTCACAACGTGCCATCACTGCTGAGGTTGGATGCAGTAAGACAGTCATTTTGCATTTTTTAAATGATCCTGAGGGTTATGGAACAAAAAAGTCAAGTGGTAGACCCAAAAAAATTTCACCAGCGCTGAGCCACAGGATCTGATTGGCTGTCCGTCAAGACACGAGACGATCCTATATGTATAATATATATATAATTTTGACATTAATAATTCTTTTTATGGGTAGTTTGGACAATTTTCAAAAAAGATATCTCACTGTTGTTATAACTGTAAGGCAAGCTTGAGGTATATGAGGACCCGGTATTTTTTTTATATTGTCGAAATAGCACAGTAATAGCACACTTTAATATCATACTGTGCATACGTCTGGGGGAAATAGGAGCGCTATTAACATTATCTCTCAGTGATAGTAAAGTATGCTGATTGACTGCACTTTTGCTGTATTTCTACAGGATTACAGAGTTTATTGGCTTAAGGTAAGTGGATTCTGGTATGTTCTATAAGTGGAAACAGGTGTGTGTGTTCTGAACGAGAGGGAGACAGAAAACACTGTCATACTGTACAAGCTTCTGCTGAGTCTGCACAGGACTGTTTGCTGACAGGAAACAGATTTTTTCATGTATCTACAGCAGAAGGGTATTTGAATGTATAAATGTGATATTTTTTCTATCCACTCTCTAGGGGTGCGTTTCCCAAACGACCAAATATAGCATTGATTTAACATGGTACAACCTTGTTCAACTAACTAGCATCTAATTAACATAGTATCACAGTAGTTTGAACCATGTTGGTTTGAACTGTCGTACAGTATTTCCAGATGTGTTTAGTTTACAAGTAACTTTTAAAGTGGGAAACTTGCAAAAACTCTCAAACTTCCAATGCATTTACATATGAGCCTTAGTGGCTCAGTGGGGAAAGTCGTGTGGGAAGAACACATGAAATTGAGTGCCTTGAGTTGATCCAGAACATTCATATTTGTATTTATTTATGTATTAAATATGTAATTAATACAATAAAAGCTCGTAGTGATTAAATATTAAAGTACTGTAAAGATTTCTGTGTTGTCGCTTCTGCAAGAAAATACCTGCTACTTCTTCTACACTACACTCTTAAAAGAGATGGTTCTTCATGGGTTCTTAGTTAAAAAAATGGTTATATATAGAACCATTAACATTCAAAGAACCCAAATTGTTCTTTGCATGGTGAAAGGGTTCTTCAGATTGATGAGGAATGTGCTGTAGATCGTTCTACATAGACACCTTTTCAAAATGGTTGTACAGTATATACTGTAGCACCAAAAAGGGTTCCTCTGTTATTACAAGCTTGACATCGTAACTAAAGCAGAACCTTTTTGGGGGCTATATACAGCCATTTACAACACTTTCCTCATCAATCTGAAGAACCCTTTCACTATGGAAAGAACCCTTTATCCACACAGATGGTTCTTTGAGTGTTCATTGTTTTATATACTAAAAACCTTTTAATAACCATATGTTATTAGATATAAGATAGCCCTTGTGCTATTGGTCAGACGTCCTATATGCCCTACATATTAGGGGTGTAAAAAATAACCGATTTGAATCGGAAGACCGATTTTGACTTAAACGATGTGAATACATCGGTACATGGACCCCTGAATCCGTCTATTTGTTGCATAAACCGGCCGATGGCCCAATTAAATAGCTGTCAATCGGTTTGGTGTTGCTGATGTGTGCTCCTTCGGCTCGCTCTGCTTCTCTCTCTTTCCCTCCGACTAACTGTCGCGATATTCGTCACAGTCACGTCTCATCACCAGAGTTGCCAGGTTCATGGTTTTCACGCCAATTTGGGCTACTTTTAAAAATTACCGCAGCCGCCAAAAAAACAACAAAAAAGTTGGTGTTGCCTTGGATATTACTTCAACACGGCGGGCAAACGTGTACAAAGTCGACACTAAGGAAGTGTGAATACAACAATAACAACAAAAAAAAGCTAGCATAAAAGACACGGCTGGACTAAAACAGAAAAACAGGACTTCTTCCAGCCAAAACTCGACCACAACTCAGCTAAAGCCAAAATAATAACGGCTTCAGTAGCCTGGTTCATTGTCAAAGACTTAAGACCATACTGTGTGGTGGAGAATGAGGGCTTTGGGGACTTGTTTAAAACATTGGAGCCCCGGTACCACATCCCAACGTGACAGTATTTTACTGTTTCTGAATTCACATGTCAAATACAGCTATACTAGTTCTCTGGTATTTCATTAATCTATCTGAAAGCAAGCAAAAACACATTTTTAGTATTAACTTATGTTGACACAATGTAAAATCATCTATTTTAAACAAGTAACTAGTATTATTTCCTACCTTATTATACGGAATCGTATCAAAATCGTACTGGATTGAATCGAACCAAATCGAATGGGTCCAATTTAAAATATATCGTTTCTGAATTGTATCGTACCGCATGAATCGAGATACATATCGGATCGTCATTTATTGGACAGATACACACCCCTACTACATATACAAAGGTGCCATGAAAGCAACAATTTTCTGCCAGTGAACTAAGTGTGTTGTGTGTGTCAGTGTGTTCTTCAAAGCTAAAAATAATGCAAATACTGTCAAAACAAACCATTGCACTGATTAAAATGTACATGTATAACAACTGATTCAAACCAAAGACCTGTAATGTATGACAACTGCATGCACTTCCAGTCACACCACAGAAACATGAGGGTGATGGTGAGTAGAGCCTAATGTTACATCACTAACATGGGTGATATAAATCGAGAAATATATATTCATAAACAGGACTACACCAAGAAGTACATTAAGGACCACATTTCCAATGCACTTGACATTCGTACAGCAGTAAAATTGAAAAAGTTAGAAGTTCCTTGGCAGAGATAGCTGTGACACATCTGGACAGAGATCCTCAGCTGGCCTCAGTTCTTTCATGGCACTGAGGCACTGTGGAGCCCCGTTAAGCTGCAGGCAACACCAGCACACTGACTTTTCTGTCTTTGGAGACTGTTTATTGCTGAGAGGATTATGGTATTGCAAGGTTGGAATGACTTTGAAGAAGGCTCATTAGGCTGGTAGCTGCCTGCCGGTTCCTCATTGTTGTAATTGTCTGAGGCAGTCTGAAGCGATCAGCCTGGGCCACAGTCTCCAGGGAGAGTAGCGGGCATATAGGAAGTAGAGAGGGTGTGCCTGGGTGAGTGGGGTTTAAACTCTTGGTAGCACACTATAAAGCAAAGTCTAGATTGCCTCCTTGATTCAGATTTAATCTTGTAGCGGGACTTTTGCATATTCTCATTAGGCTATTTTCTGACCCTTCCTGAGGCACATTCCTCTCCACCACGAGGGCGCCGGGGTTGGATTGCAACTTCTACTCTGATGAGTCAGTGCCTGTGTTACAGGAATAGCATCTCATTACGGCCTTCAGTAGAGCAGTGGCACATTATCTTTTGCTAAGAGAAATAATATATAAACGAAAGCTTTGTTAAAAAAAAAAAATTGCAAAAATACTTTGGATGGTAAAGATTTATTACCACTGTATAGTTTTCACCACATCAACTAAGAAACCCTATACATTATTAGGGAGGGTTACTGAACTTGTTTCTACCACGTTCTCAGACAACAGTCAACATTCCTTTGGCTAAAATGATATAAAATTCCTGTTAGTAGCAGATGTTTTCAAAGTAACATCAGAGGAACATTCCAATAATTTTTCATGGCTTTAATTAAGACTAAATCAGTCTTAGTAAAAAAAGCTTCATATATGGGACATTTTTTGGGGGGTCATTAATTTAAATGGACTTCAGATGGACAAAATCCTGAAAACGGTCTGGTCTCAGCCAGTGTCTTTGCCTTAAATTAATGCACCTTTGTCTAATCAGGTAACAACAGTCAAAATTAGTGCATGAAATCAGGAGTTTCACCTTTGCCCTTCCGTGTTCTTTCAAGGACCGTGAGGTTCTTTCTGTCACTGCTGGCTTGAGTTACAGACAGCCCTCTGGGGTTAGTGGAGGGTCATGGTACCTGAAAATAGGAATGTATGGATGACCACAGATAAGAACTTTGTAGATAGTGCAGTAATGTTTACATCTGACCGAGGTGAGGGTCAGGTGAGGTCACCATCATGAATGTCTCTGACCAGACACTTATGATTTGTGACTCGCAGGAGCTCAATATGGGTACCTCTGGAATGGAAATACACTGATTCTCCTTTTACCACAATATTATTACATGTGTAAGTTCAAAATTCCAGCCAAGAGATGCATTCAGCAGTTTCTAATGATGGATGTTTTACCCTAGTCAGACTGTATATAATAGTGACCATCTATCTAACATGACTATGTTCATATTACAAGCTCAAATCTGATTTTTACTCAGATTTAAGAGATTTAACTATCTTGACGGTTCACATTCACAAATATAAGTGAACTGTATCTGTCTGTAATGTGAACATTCTGTCCCTGAAATGGCGAAGGAGGACAGTAACAATGAAGAGGCATTAACATTGAAAGCAAGAAGACGTAAACATGTAATGCTGAGCATTTTGTCTACATCTTTGTGTTGCTACGCTCTAGCGTAATTTCCATGTAATTGATTTCCTCTCCACATCCTGCATCATTTTTTCACAGTGTGTGATTGCTTTAAGATGCTCTGCCACTCTTAGAGAGTGAGAAAGCGTAGCAAATATTTCCTCTGTGGTTGCAAAGAAATGTGCACAGTTTGTTTATTCTGCAGATTGTGTGTGTCTGTTTTTGTTCAGGGTGCTGTAGTCTTTAATAGTAATGGAAAGCTTTCTTTATTGCCAAGTTAGAGAGATGATACAGCTCTCTGGTTGAGTTAATTCTCCATGCTAACCATGTGTCTGTTTCCACTGAAAGTGTTCATACACACCATGCAAAGGCACACAGACGCTAGACTGAAGCAGTCAACATCAGAATGTCTTTGTCAGCATCTCTCATCAACTCTAAAGCTAATCCAACAGTTCACTGAACATTGTTGTCTAGAATTTCATATAAAGTTATTTAAAAGTGTTTAAATGTTATATAATGATCTGTCACAAAACGTTAATAATATTTCTAATCGTATACATGAACATCTGGACATTGTGTTTTTTCATGATTTGAAAATGTTCTGCATTGTAGATTAATACCAAAGTCATTCAAACTATGAAGATATACACATATGTAATTATTTAGTAAACAAACAAGTGTTAAACAAACCAGAATATATTTATATTTTACATTTTTCAAAGTAGGCACCTCTTGTTTAGATGGCAGCTTTCTTGGCATTTTCTCAGTCAGCTTTATGAGGTAGTCACCTGGAATGGCTTTCAGTTAACAGCTGTGTCTTGTCAAGAGTTCATGACTTGCATTTCTTGCCTCTTAATGTGTTTGAGACATCAGTTGTGTGTCTACTTTGAAGAATCTAAAATCTAAAACATATTTTGGCTTATTTAACACTTTTATGTTTACTACATGATTCATTATGTGTTCCTTCATAGTCTAGATGATTTCAGTATTCATTTACAATTTAGGAAAAAATAAAAATAAAAACATTGAATGAGAAGGTGCATCCAAACATTTGACTGGTACTGTAAATATAGTGTCTGGTAATTGGCACCCAAAGTCAAGCAGTGCTTTTAACTTAAGCCAGTGTACAATGATGCTCTGTATTCACTGATGAAACATTCACAAGTAATAATACATAAACAACAATATTAATGGGTTCAGGTTGTCTTTCATTTATCAGTTTATTTATAAAGAGAAAACTCTTTGCTTCCTGTTTGTGAAATCAACCCAACCAGCACTGCTTTTTTTTTTTTACTTTAGCTCATTTTTTACACTCCTAGAGTCAGTTGAGATAAGATATGTTGTGAGGCAATGAAAGTCCTATCTTCTCTTTCCCTGCTGAGTCATAGCATAACAAAAGAATCTAAATAGGTACATTATTTATTCATTTCTGTTTACAGACACATTTCAGTGATTTCAGTGTTGGATTCAGTTACAGCACATCTGCATGGGTTGGTTATTACCTCCTGGCAGAATATAAGCATTTTCTAATGACACAGTTTGGACTTGTTCTCAGTGTAAACATGACTTTCCATACCACTTTAAATCATATTAATAATGCAGTGAGTCAGTCCTGATCGTTGTATGAGAAAGATTTTATGGATTTTACAAAAAAAAGTTCAGGCAATAAATTCTTAGACTTTCAGCAGAAATGAAATGTTTTAATTGTACAGACACAGGAAGTCAATGACAGTATGTTGGAAAATATTTGTTGTGTAAAACTGTAATATGCTTTCTTAAGGTCATGGGTTTATGATCATAAATGCCACTACACAAGCAGTAAAATTATAATCATAATGATTTCTCATTTTACACTTTATGCTGTAGTTTTGTTTCCAAGATTATTATTGTTAGTGACTGAGGACTGAAGGTAAAATGCCAACTGCCTCCTTTGTGAACTATGAATAACATCTTTACATCTTGGTGAAATATGTTACCCTTAACCTTAGAGTTTAGAGTGTATAGTTTCAGACTGTCTCATATAACTGTTTAGCATTATTGTATTTATCATACTTTGTACAACATAACAAGATCAAGTTCACATACTTAGTTATCCTGTAAGGGCCCGCCTTTGCGGAGCAGCAACTGGACCTGCTAGGGACCACCCTTGTGGAGTGACAATTGGACCTGCTAGGGACCTCCCCCGCAGAGCAGAGACTGGTTGCTAGGGCGGGCCCTTTTCTTTCCGTTGTACAGGGTCTTTGTAAACCTATGAGTTTGCATCTTTCTGAAACAAAGCATTTTGCCTTTTAAGGTGACCTCATGAATTATGTTTAATAAGCCCGGGTCTAATTGGCTGTTTACTGCTGGACAGAATTGTCATGGAAATGAAGCTAGTGCACAAAAAAGGACAGATTAGTAGAAGATATTTTGCACAGTATGCAAGAGAAGTGTGTCAGCGAGGAGGTAAATGAAGAGAAAAGCTGTTATGAGTTGTATGTGTGGTATTGATAGGATGTTTGCTCAAGATTTGCATGGGATTTGAAACTGTAATGGTGGATGTTTGGCAGGAGTATTTGGAGATTTGAGATAGTAACATAACATCCTAGTTTTTGAATTATGAATTGGTATGTTTGAGCTTCATAGTATGTTCATCAATTCCACGTATCACTCTCCTTATTCCAAAGTAAACTCTCCTTAAGCTAAAGTAAATTGTTTTCCAATTATATGGCATCTTTAAACTTTAAAACATTCTTCATGCTTATTCATCTCATTTATACATTGAAATGCAAGAGCCAGAAAGATTGTATATCAAACCAAAAGTAGTTGCTCTGCATCACTGTTCCAATGAACTTTATGGCACCTTTATTTTTTAATAATGTACTTTAAAGGAAGCCTGGTGTAGGGCACAGAGTGAACAATTTATGACAACTCTACAATGTAGTCTGTAAAGCAGCTCTCATTATCAAGTATCTCATGATACTTTCTGAACACCAACAAAGGCCACAACTATTTAAGGAATGAGGCTTTTTTGCATGTTTCCTTGTACTAGGTAAGACTCAGAAATGTCTCAATAATGTATGCATGTCTTGGCTAAAGATCTGGTCAGTTGATAGTATCTCAATTCAAGCATGCCAAATAGTTGTAAACTGAATGTACATCGTAGCATTAGAAAACCATGACATTCCATTAGAGAGAGGCAGTGGAAAATTTGTAGTTCAAACAACATCCTAGTATTTCAGATGTATTTCCTTAGTGCCTTACATTTTTTGGTGGTAATTTTGTATTAAGGTATTTGTAAGATCATGCAGATATCGTCATATTACCATGTGGAGTTTTTTCAATGCTCGTTTTAAAAATATGATTGCCAAACTGTAATGAGTGAAGATCACTTAATTGACTTTTATATGTAATATAAAACAGCAGTGAAACCATAGCCTAGATGTGTAATTTGCTTGGCTGAGATATGGGTTTGTACTTAATATAGCTTCTTTCAGATCCATGGGCAGAGTTCTTGACTCAAGCCCAATGAACCCAGAGTAACATATTTTGTCTCTGTTTATTTTGCTTCCACTATAAATAGTGTAATGTGAAGCCCTCCTCTTCTAGCTCATGATATACTAATGATGGGGTTAGAAGTTTTGAGTTCTCAGAAGCATCTAAATGGAGTGAATTTCAAGGAAAAAATGTTTAAACATGTCAACTCCACTCGAAATGTTTAACTCCACTGTCAGAAGAAAGGCTACTGCACAGGTACATTTTTATCCTGTCAGAGTACACACGATGTAAATGTACCCTTAATGGTACAATATGGTACTGGAGGTCCAACTGTGGATTTTTTAAACAGTGAAATAAATCTAAAAGAATAGGAGTAATCATGTTTTAATCCATGTCAAAGTATTCAATATAAGATAATTGACCAATGAATCATAGTATACAACTTTTCAAGAAAATACAGAATCCAGGTCCTGCCCAACATCACAGTAAGAAGGAAAGACTCCCTAGGAGCAAGAAGACACATTTTTCCAGCTTTTGACCATTTTGTTTCTCACAGTAGTAAAAGAGAAGTTGTCTGTTTTTATGTAAGCAGTTGAGGACCCAACATCTTTAGCTAGCTAACCTACATCCTCCATAGTAGATCTAACTATATCCTTCCACCTCAATTTAATCAGAATTTACCTTCAGTAAAGAAATGTTACGCAATGTTTTCTAGAATTATGTTCATATAGTCATTTTTTAAATGTAAATTTATGTAATTTCTCCATAAGAATTACATTTAAAATTAGTCAACTGTTAGCTACATTAGCTAACTGGCTAGCTAACATTACTGATTCCTTAGCTAGTTAGCTTGTAAACTAGTGTGCATAATACTAACAAAATAAACTTTTTGCACATTAGATTTTATTATTGTGATTATTACTGTAGTACAAATTTCAAATAAGTACTGTGAATACATTTACTGTAAACATACTGTGGAATGTACTACATAGGGTGACCAGACGTCCTCTTTTACTCTGACATTTCCTCTTTTTGAGACAAAAGAAAACGTCCGGGCAGAATTTCACGAACGTCAGGGATTTTGTTTTACTCGAGAAGCGTTTCGTTCACAAACTAGTCTCGCCTTCCCCCTATTCCGTTTGGTTCACTTGAGTGAGATGTTATGCTATATTAAATGGAGATCCAGCTGAAATCCAAGCCGGTTTCCCTTTAAGCTGCCACAAGCTCACCGATTGGCTCTGCTGTTTCTTGCTAAGGTGTGGTAGCTGTCACCACTGTTACTCCCTCAAAAGGAGTCTGGACTGCAATTTGGCCGGCAGTCCGTTTTCACCTGTAAGTTATTAACATGTTGAGCGTTTGTTCTGCCTGTGTCACGTCAGCTAGACATATTTTAATATCAGCAGTTTCATATTAACATTCATTAATGTTTACATTTGAGTGTGTGTCTGTGTGCGTGCGTCTACCAGTCTGTGATAAGCCATCCATTTACATCTACATCTAAGTGTAACTATTATCAAAATAATTAAGAATTTCTGCTTATTTTTGCTTAAAAACAAGGCACAATTCTGTGTAAATAAGATCTATTGACCATACAGTCCAAACATATGTGTAACATTGGTGATAATGAGCTGTAGTGAAGTTGACTGAAAAGGATTGGGTGATAATTTCATGCTACATACTTTTAACAGTTTATTATTTATCAATAATATGTAATAATGTATTAATATTTTATTAATGATTAATATTAATTTGTATTACTTTATTATTCATAATAACATTTAATAGTTATTATTAGTATATTATTAATAGTAACTAGTAATCATTAATAAAATATAAATCATAATTTGTCCATATTTATTAATAATTAATAATAATAAAATTTGTGTTCAAACACACACAAAAAAAAATATTTGAACATGTAATACATCATATGCCCCCCCTACATACATCATATCATATCCTCTTTTTCATCACCTCAGATCTGGTCACCCTAGTACTACAGCAATTTAGTAGCTAATTGCTGCTAACTAGTTACTGTACATTACAGTATTCTTTTTACTGTGTGTATGTTGTGTATAAAACTGGAATTATGTCTGACACAAAAGGCATTACATGAAACATTTATACGATGTTGAAACAGCTGTCTTTAAGTGAGAATTTGCAAGCTGTTCTTTAAAGTCAGTTAGATGCATTCAATAGTTAACCACCTTTTAATATATACAAGGAAATGATTTATTCCGTCAAGTCCAATAACTGTGCTAGTGGTGAGGATTAGGTTTAAACATGTTATTACACATAGTCGTAAATTAGTTTGACATTATGTAACAGTTCCTGAAAGTTCTGTTTATGTATTTGAGCCTGATAAATTGTGTAAGTAATATTACTGCAGTGTTATGGTCAAATATATACACTGTTAGCTCAGTGAAAACCAAGCGCCAATGTACATTAGTCCCATATAGTATCTACTCTGCTTTTACAAATTTGACAAGAGGAACAAAACTAATCATGGATATTTATCATTTGCCCCTCTGCTGCAGTATAAACGTCCTGTGTAAGTGCATGTCAGCTCTTATAAACAGTAAGTGAAAGGCATGTAAAAGTGGTTTTACATACTGTCTTAATGCTGATGCAGACCAAGTAACAGCAGGAGTAGGAGCAGGGACACAAGATCGACAGGTAAGTGCAACATAGATCCTGAGTCCAGCAGTGACTATTGAGGGAAAGCAGTGCAGTATTTTCCATAAAAATAAAAGTCCACTGGGATAAGTTTCAGTCCTCATCTGGAACAGATTATGGATACATTACTCAGAAGAGAGGAGCAGGGACCACAGTACGAGCCTCAGGCAAGTTGCCGATGACATAATTACTTGAGAAGCTTTAGAAACAAGTGCTTGCTTATTCACTGTGGCAGCCAATGTGAGGAGCTCTTCCATGACCAATTCTTATCATTTTGAATCATTTCTTAAGACTGTCACTTTTCTTTTTGTCACTCTAATATGTAAATACAGACACTCTTTCTTTAATAGGCTGAGCTCTAAGAAGTGTAGAGCTATTGTGATTTTCTTAAACTATTTAACTGTAAATATATGACTAATACATAAGAAATTACAAACCGGATTCCAAAAAAGTTGGGACGCTATACAAATTGTGAATAAAAACTGAATGCAATGATGTGGAGATGGCAAATATCAATATTTTAT